>RJWJ010010443.1:0-46965 GCA_004363605.1 Indri indri | reverse complement strand
AAAAAAAAAAAGGCAGGTGTAAGGTTAGAGGATTCAGAGGAATTAGAACACATGACAGGGACTCCTCGTTTTCTTCGACGTTAAAGTATTCACACATACAGACCCCTACCGACATCTCTCCCCTCGTGAACACTTGGTTACTGGGAAAATACTTAACAGTGTCACAGAGCAGTCCATGATAAGTGCTGGCCATGCGTACAGGAGGTCACTCCATGGGGACAGAGAGTCACGGGCACACCAGGACTCCAGCACATTCAGTGAGGTATTAGGAAGTGTTTCACGACCAATAGGGTTGTGTTTCCCAGGGTTAATGTTAAGCTGAGAAAGGGGAGCACGAGGAGTCAGGGGAGCAGTGGGGAGGCTGAAGGGAATCCAGGCAGAGGGAACAGCACATGCAAAGGCATGGAGTACGAAAAAGCCTGGCACGTCTGGGAAACCACACGCAGTTAGGACTAGGCGGGCTGCACCGCTGTGTGCAGGCAAGTGGCGGGAAAGGCAGCTAGAAAGGCAGGTGAGGCAAACTGCAATCGTGGGAAGCTGCACCTCAGTAGTCACAGGTTACTCCACTGGCTGGGAGATGTGGGTGAAGAGCTGTAACTAGATGGGGGACGACCACAGATCTGGGTTTTAGAAAGATCATTTTGGAGATGGTGGAGGGTAAAATGGAAGAAGGTGGAAACGGAACAGAAGCATGGGGTTAGGAGCAGCAAATGCACCAGGGAGTGAGGGTCGCATCCACCGTGTGAAAGGAAACATGGTGGCTGACCTGAGGAAGAGCAGAATCTCCATTCAAGTCTCACACTTGAATGGAACCCGAGTAGACTGGGCATCATTAACCAGGATCCAAGCTACAGGCTGAGGGTTCCAGCACCAGCCAGTACCCCAGGCTGCCTTACCTGGAGATTTTTGCTCCACCAACACTTCATTCTTCCCCAACAGGCTGGCAGAAGGTTGGAAGTCACTACTGTTCCAGGACCTGTCGAGCACACGTGTCAGCATCGTATCTCCCAAGCTCAGACTCCAACAAAAGGAAACATGCCGGGCATAAGCAGAGGGACCTTGCCTAAGCCTCACTCCCCTTCCTGACCAAGGGCTTCCCTTCCTCCTCTCAGAATCAGGTTCCGAGCCAGGAAGCCCTCCACTTAGTACCTTTTTAATCACTAACAGTTATTAATAAAACATTTAGGATTAGGATCAACAGGCAAGAGATGCTGCGGGTTACTCTCAAGCTCTGGGCTTAGTGAGACAGCAACAGGAGAAAGAGAAGGATGGGAGTGGGAGGCTTGTTTATTAGCAAAAGGAAGGGACTTACATGGTGCAGTTGCTTTCCAACAGGATCTCCTGCAAAGTCAACCAGCCACAGTTAGCGGAATGCCAGGATAATTCGCCATCACATAACTACTGAATAGGTACTGTGGTAGGCAGAACAATGGCCCCCTGAAGGGCTTCATAGCCTAATTCCCAGAACCTATGAATATATGGCAAGGGGGAAATTAAGATTGCTGATGGAGTTAAGGCTGCTAATCAGCTGACCTTAAAACAGATTACCTGGGTGGGCCCAATATAACAGGGACAGGGTCCTTAAGAGTAGAAGAGGGAGGCAAAAAAGAAGGTCAAGAAAAAGACATGTGACAACAGAAGCAAAGCCAAAGTGCTATGATATGAAAAGGACTCGACCACTGCTGCTGGCTTTGAAGGTGGACGAAGGGCCCACAAGCCAAAGAATGCTGGCAGCCTCTAGAAGCTGGAAAAGACAAAGGATTCTCCATCTGGAGCCTCCAGAAGGAATGCAGCCCTGCTGACACCTTGATTTCAGCCCAGTCAGATGTGTGTCAGACTTGTATCTACAGGGCTATAAGCTAATATATTTGTGTTGAGCCACTGAGGTTTTAGTAATTTGTTATGGCAGCAAATAGAAAACTACTACAGGTAGCATGAGCAACTTTTTTTATTTTTTTAAGGGACAGGATCTCTATTTGTCACCCAGGCTGAAGTGCAGCAGCACGATCACAGCTCACTGCAGCCTCAAACTCCTGGATTCAATCTATCCTCCTGCCTCAGCCTCCTGAGTTTCTGGGATTACAGGCCACGAGCAACTTTAAAACCACACACACTTCTGTACAGTGGTGGGCCTGTGGAGAGAACAGGGCCTTTGGAGTTAAAGACAGATGCAGCTGACCTTGGACAAGTTTTGTCTTTAAAATGGTAATCAAAACACCTATGTCACAGATCATGAAGGTTAAGTGAGATCCTGCTCTTTAAGCACTTGCCATGTATTAATGTACTCGATATACGGTAGCCATTGTGTTTATTTTTATGGCTTTCACTGGCACGTTCCCACAACTCTGTGAAGTATTATCTTTCCATTTTACAGATGGGAAAACCAAAGCTCAAAGATATCAGATGATTTCCCTAAAATTATACAAGATACCGAGGCAACTCAAGCCTATGACTCCAAAGCCTTGGTTCTTTTCCTACAGATAAGAAGGCTGTCAAAGTCATTTTAAAGGGATTGTTTTCCCTTTACTTAAGGAGAAACAAAATTTAAAACGTTAAATTTTAAAATAAAACAGTAACTCTTTTCTCTAAATTGTTCCCAGCTGTGGGAGGAAACAAGCACTTCAGCTGCAACTAAATCTAAATAGAACTGAAAGTGGTTAAGATAATTAAAAAATGGATAGGTATGGATGGATGAAAACCAAGAGGTTTATTAGCAAAATCAGGGATGTAGGGTGTTAGTCCAAATTCCTAGTTACCCCTGGAAAAGTCAATGGTTTCTGGAATAGGGCAGGCACCAAGACCTCCCAAGCAAAGGCCCGGCACAAATCTTTCCAAGATGCCTTTAAGGGTCTGCCAGGTGCTATGCTGAGCAGTTAATATACACAGTCTCATTTAATCCTCACCGAAACTCTAAGAGATAGGCATTATTACCCCATTTTACAAATGAAGTCATGGAAGCTCAGAGATGATAAGCTAATAATTTGTCCAAGATCACTTAATATCTATGGTTACAAATGGAGAAGGTTGTTTTTTGAACCCAAACCATATGACTCCAAAGTCCTGAGCTTACTTCCACTCTATTGCTTAGTCTGGAGAAACGTCTTATGTGTGTTTTTAAAAAGACCTAAAGAATACATAAAGAACTCTTATAACTCACTAACAAAGAAAACAAACCAATTTAAAAGCGGGCAAAGGATCTGCTAGATATTTCTCTGAAGATATATAAATGGTCAACAAGCACATTTAGGGAAATGCAAATCAAAATCACAATAAGGCTGGCATGGTGGCTCACGTCTGTAATCCCAGCACTTTGGGAGGATGAGGTGGGAGGATCGCTTGAAGCCAAGAATTCAAGACCACTCTGAGCAACATAGCAAGACCCTGTCTCTTCAAAAAATAGGAAAATTAAGAGGGTGTGATGGCGCATGCTTATAGTCCCAGCTACTGGAGAGGTTGAAGCAGGAAGATTGCTTGAGCCCAGGAGTTTACGGTTACAGTGAGCTATGGTAATGCTACTGCACTCTAGCCCTGGCAACAGACGCCCAAAACACCCACACGCACACAAAACAAACAAAAACTCACAATGATACCACTTCATATCTACCAGGATAGCCATAAGCAAAAAGACAGAGTAAAACAAGTGTTGAAGATGTGGAGAAATGGGAACTCTCATATTGCTGGTGGGAATGTAAGATGGTGCAGCCACTTTGGAAGTTTCACACAAAAAGTTAAAAAGAGAATTACCAGCAATTCCACTCCTGGGTAACTATCCAAGAGAAATTCAAACGTATCCACACAAAGACTTATTCATAAATATTCACAGCAGCATTGCTTATATTACCCAAAAAGTGAAAACAATCCAAATGTCCGTCAACTGATGAATGAATAAAATATGGTATATCCATCCAATGGAATATTATTTGGCAATATAAAAGGAATCAAGTACTGATACACGCTACTACCCAGGTGAATCTCAAAACTGAAGCTAAGGGAAACAAGCCTGATACAAAAGGCTGCATTTTATATGATTTCACTTATATGAAAAGCCCAGAATAGACAAACCTGTATAGACAGAAAGTAGATTCGTGGCTGCCTAGGGTTGGGGAGGGGAGGAGAATGAGGAGTGACTGCTAACTAACACAAGATTTCTTTCTGGGATGGAGATATTTTAAAATTAGAATGTGTCGTTGGTCGTTCTATAAACGTACTATTAATATACTCAAAGCCCTTGAAATGTACACAACTTCTAAAAAGTAAATCTTACGGTATGTAAATTATATCGCAATAAAGCTTTTTTTAAAAGTCAAGATGCATTTTCGAGAATGGTCGGAATGAGCATGCATTTCTTCCGCCTTCCCACCTCACAAACCACCACCCACACAAACGAAGCCGACGGTGGCTGCGATCGCTCGGTTTCCAAGGCTTGCTTATGAGGGTTTAGAACGTGTTGCGTGAGCCCTGGCAGCACATTTAGTTTGTCAAACTAAAAGATTTTTGTCTTAGAAACTATGTTTCAACTTAGTTTTTTAAACCAAAAAGTTCTTAAACTACTTCGAAGGGAGGGGGACTAGCAGAGGCGTCTTTTAACGTTAAGTGCCACCACGGTTCTGCGCAAAGCGCTCCCCGTCCGCACGCATTCCGACTGGGCTGTCCCTCCCACCTGGCGCGTGCGAGCGACCGGCCCCGGCGGTAACAGCGTGCCCTCCCACCCTTTCCATGGGGGGTGAAATTTCCACTAGTGCCTGCCAACGCCCCTGTCCCCGCCACCCCTCGCCCTGCAGCCCGGAGGCTGGAACCAGCAAGCGTACCTCTTGTACCGCCTCTCCCAGCCGCCTGGCCACGGGGCGGCCAGCGCAGAGCCTTCGCGCCTCGTGCCTCCGCGCTCCACCTCCCCCGAGTCCCGGGGCGCGGGGCGGGGCGGTCGTCGCAACCAGTCCTCGGGCGGCCGCGGCTTGGGCCGGGCGGGAAGGGCCTGGGCCGTGTGGCAGTGCCCCAAGAGAGTAACGGAATGAGCGCGGGAGCCCTTGACCGCTGTCCCCCTACTGTACCCCCCAAAGTAAAGTTTGCAGGTGGAGTGGAGTGAACGAGCGAGGCGTGCCCCGCCCTGCGCTGGCCGAGGGGCGTCCTTCAGGCCTGAGCGGCACGTGGCACACTCCTGGGCGCGTTTGAAGGCTCCACGCAGAGGGGGCTGTTTGTGCCGCAGTGCGGGGGCTCTATGCTCCCGGGGGCGCGGCCGGTCGGCACGTGCAGCCGATGCCTCCTTCTCCCGACTAGGCACCCCAGTACCCTCCTCACAAGTGGCGCTCGCCCCGCCGCCCCCGCTCTGGTCTGGAGGTGGCGGGGCTGGGAGGCGCCAGCCTCGGAGGGGAGGGGCACGGGGAGGGGATGGGCTGCCCGCCGCCCGTCCACCGTCTGTCGCGGCGCCGGGGACACTCCCGCCGCCTCCGCTCCGTCCCCGCTAGTCCCTGGGAGCGTGGGCAGGGCTGCAGGGGGCTTCCGTGGGCCTGGCCTCTCCCCCCACGGGAGGAAAAGCAGGGGGAAGCCCCCGGCGCCCGCCGCCTCCGGAGAGCCGCAGTGCCCTCGGGCTGTGTAGGCGCTGAAGACGAGCCCGGGCGGGGCCCCGGTGCGTCGTGCCTGTCGCCGTCCGTGTCCGGAGCGGAGGCCAGAGGCCGCCCGCTCGGCGCCCCAGACCGTAGGGACACCACCCTGCCGGGGGTGGGCGACGGCCGGCCGGGGGCGCGCGGAGCAGCCGTCACGGGGCCTCGCCGCGGCCTCCAGCGCCCCAGTCACGGGGAATGCAGTGGCCCCCGACCCCTGGTGCCTCTCCGTGTCTGGGCTGGGCCTCCTCGATCGCTTGCTCCGCGGCCACGACGCTCCTGAGGCAAACCGGCCGGGGCCCCCTCATGGCGGCAAAGTGGTTCAAGGAGTTCCCCCTGAACCTGAAGACCGTGTCCGAGCGGGCCAAGCCCGGGGGCGGGGGCGGCGGCAAACTGCGCAAGAATTCGGAGGCCGGCGGCGCGGGGCAGACCGCGGGCAAGGGCCGCAAGAACTCGGCGGCCGAGCTGGGGAGCGGCAGGGCCGGCGTCGGTCCCCCCAAGGACAGCCGGCTGTCCCGGGACAGCCTGCAGGGTCTGATTCAGGCCGCCGCGGGCAAGGGTCGCAAGAACTCCCGGGCCACCGAGGAGGAGCCCCACCGGGGTGCGACCAAGAGCTCGGGCTGCAGCACCTACATCAACAGGCTCATCAAGGTGGACACTCAGGAGAAGAATGGGAAGAGCAGCTACCCCAGCAGCAGTAGCAGCAGCAGTAGCAGCAGCAGCAGCTCTTCCTCCGCGTCCTCTTCCCCTTCCTCCCTGGGCCCTGAGCTGGACAAGGGCAAGATTATTAAGCAGCAAGACACGGTAAGAATACAACCTCCCTTGGACCACCTCTCAGTGGGAGGGGAGCTTAGCGAACCTGCTAAACCCCTGGCTTCTTTATACCTAAGAGAGAGTGAGGATGTGTTTCCTAGGGTCCTTACCCCCTCCACCATTCGGTGACTCCTACGTGGCCATTTACAGTCATTAGACTTTTTATCTTGAAAAATCCTTATTCTAGAGGTGGGGAGTTTCCCAGAAATGTACTATCCATTTAATTTTGTTAGCAGTTTAGAAGAGTAATTGAATGAGATATTCCTGCTTTGTTAAACTCGACCCCTCTATAGATGTGGTTCATTTTAATTTTTATATCCAGGGGAATTCCAAAGCTAGACTTGTGTATGACTTTTATCCTTGAGCTTAAGGAATAGCAACCTCTAAACCATGTAAGCATGGATTTCAAAGCTTCAGGAAGTGGGTGGGTCAGCCCTCTTCGCTGATTTGGAAGTTCCATCATTCTCTGCAGTTCCACCTAGTAAAGAGCTTCTCAGAGCTTCAGCAGCACTCCAAGATTACTGCCCTTTCATTCATTCTGTGGACATTTGTTATGCAGCAGCCATATGGGGTAAGGGGCATGGGCCACTAAGGGCTGTGGGGGATCCACAATAGGACAAGGAAATGCACTTAAGGAAATTACAGATGAGGAGAGAGGAAGGTGTTTCCTGCTGCTTACACACTGGAGGTTTTCTGGGTGGTGTCCAATGTGGGAAAGTTAAGGAGTGTGAACATATCGAAGGGCCTCTCCATTTTTACAGCCATGAGTTGGTTTGGTTTGGTTGTTTTTCTTTTCTTTCCTATGTGAAAGGGAGAGAGACACGAGCTCGAGGTGAGGTTTTAGACTCCAGTCCAGGCAATCACTTCCTCACATGGGAACTTTAATTCTCTCTGGCCCCAGGCTGCAAGCGTGCTGCCTCCCGGGATGGAGTCAGGAGCCTGTGACACATACCACGCATGCCTGCATTGGGCACTTGTGTTCATTCCTGCATTCATTCTTTTCACGAATGTTTACAACGTGCCTACCCCGTGCCAGGCACAGAGCAAAGAGCCGTGTAAAGATGGACAAAGCTCACATGTCACTCAGGGGCCTGCCTGACTAGATCATAAGCAACTTGAAGCCAAGGGCCGAGTATCATGTCTGTGTTCCTTGCTGTACCTTGCAACTGCAGTACACGTGTTGGGTAGTCAAGAAAAACGGATTGAGTGAGTAAATGGTAATCACAGTCCTCTGCAAGGTTGGTTATTTTTATGGTTGTCACTTCTGGGTGTCTGAGGTTTCTTAGGCCATTTCCTCCCAGGCGGAGCGCCTGCATCCAGGCCGTTCCCTCTTCTTCACTTCTCCCTCATTTATCTGGCAGGAATTCTTCCTGCCAGCTCCAGTGGTATTTCTCCGTGAACTCTTTGGAGAATGTAACCACACTGTGGGGCAAGGCCTAGAGCTTCCTCTCTGAGAAGGGTTCCTTACCCTCTGGTGTCACTCAGCTGCCGCAGAACAGAAATATTGCACACACACCACCTCTCCATGCACCTTCTAGTTTTGGAAAGATAGATGCTTTCTGACACAAATTCTGAGCAAAACGCTATCTGATGTATAGTCTGTGACAGTCAGTTTGCCTGTGAATTGTTGAACTTAGAACTCTCAGCACTGTTTGGTACTGACCTATTTCTCCTTGATGAAGCCTGTCTCTTAGAGCTGTTAGAAATTCCTTGAGGACAGGAAGCATGGCTTGCTGGCTTGCTTGCATGACACCCAGTACCTAGCCAGTGCCAGTGGAGGACTGACTGACTCCCCGTGACTGAGTCAGCTGATGGAGTTTAAAAAAACCCAAAGCATGGGGTATGTGGTAGACCAATTCATCTCTGTGCTGTAAAGCCCCAGACACCCTCCACTCCCCACCACCAGTTTCTGCTACACTCTAACTCAGCAGATGCTTTATTGCTTATGGAGAGAAAGGGAGGTAAAAAGAGCTTTGTGGATAAGTAAAAGAGATTAGATGAATTGTTGCAAATCAATTACACTACCAAAAAAAATATCAGATGTTTGTCCAACTGGGATACATCATCAAGTGCAAAAGCTATCGGGAACTGGTTAGAGATTTTAACCTCTGTTTGGATCTACAGGCAATTTCAGTAGCCATTTTGATACCATCACCATTTTGGTATGTGGTAATCCTTAGCAACTGTCCTGTTCTTTTACAGGTCATCATTTTAGAAGACTATGCTGACCCATATGATGCCAAACGGACAAAGGGTCAAAGAGATGCAGAGAGAGTAGGAGAGAACGATGGTTACATGGAACCCTATGATGCACAGCAAATGATAACAGGTTTGTAAGCAGATTCTGCTTAATAGGGACTGAAGTTTCACACTCAATTGGAGCTTTGTAAAATAGTAACTGGTATGTATTTGGGGAAGAAGGATAAAGCAATTTAACCAGATCTTGCTGACTGGAAGAAACAGAAATTAGATCCAAAACTAATGTCAAATTATCTAGCTAACTTCCTTTATGGTTTAGTATCCTTCAGAGTTTTAGAATTTGCAGGGGTCTCTAAGGGTTTTCTGGTTCTTTGAAAGATGACATTTGTGGGTTTGTAGATCTGCTCAGAATGTGAACTTCAGTTTTAAGATTGTTTATATATATTTCTGGGCCACTTTCAGAAGCTTTGACATCCGTAATGGGAATCACAAATCTCTACCAAGAGACAAATAACATACTTAAGGAATTTGAAGTTGTTAAGAGATGCAAACATGATATGATTCTCTGTATTGTAGTGGAGGATTTTCTCAACAAGTTCTACAACATTGGAGGAAAAAATTTAATTACTAAGGAATAATTAAGAGCACTGCCATAAAACAAGCCATTCAGGGCAAACCACCTAAAACCAAACTTGACTAATCTTGTAACTTTTCAAGTCACGATTCCAATTTGTGAGTTAAGCAATCACTCTTATTTTTGGTGTCAAACTTTTCCCATTTATTCATAGTTCTCTTAAGTTGATGTAAATGATACTTAAATAGAAATAATATAAATCAGTTATTTAAATGTATTTATAAATTTTAAAGTAAATTATTTGTTCACGTAATTTGCCTTAAACATTCTTCCATCCATAATGAAAAACGTAGTTTCTGAGTGCTGACTCAGGGGACCCTTGGTTGAATGTTGTGGGTTTCATGCCCGGGAAAAGAGTGATTGGTCACACATTAAAGACTTTGTCTCTTGTGTTTAAAACAGATTGAAAGGCTGTCAAGCCGAGGTTCTTATGTAAGTGTAGTCTCAAAAGAGTTGGGCAGAGGGTAGCGGCAGCGCCCTGGAAGGGCCAAGGCAGGCTTCAGAATGAAAACGGAGCTGCAACAGGAAAGCTCGGCTCTGTTTCCTGCTTCTCTGCTTACAGAGATAAGGTGTCCCATTTGGGGAGGGTGTACCCTGGCCAGGCTGTGACCCCGTCGGTCATTGGACTGTGACCCCTAATGAAATCTGTGAATGAAAGGAAGTGAAAATGAACTTAGTCAGAATTTTAAAAAATATCAGAGGCTTAAAAGGAACAGGGAAATGGATTTACTTTTACATAAAATTAAGGAAAAGGATTTTCTTTTTTTAAAAAAAAGTGAATGCTTAATCTTGATTCACCTTTCTTCATCCTTTGGGTTTATTCTGACATTTCTCTTTAGCTGAAATAGGTAGTTTATACTGTACCAGCTGTTGATTTGAGGAACCAGACTGATAACAGGGAAGGTGCTATGCTTTTTGAACATGAATATAGCTTTTTTATTTTTTCTCATAATTCCCTCAGGAGTTCTGAAAGCTAGGGGACTGCAATGCTATTCCTCTTGCAACTGGGTAAAAAAAAAAAAAAACAGGATCAAAGGGATTCGGACTTGCCTATGCTCATAAGACTTTTTAAGAGCCAGAGCAGGAATTAGCACCCAGATCTCCCACTCCAGGTCGAGTGGTCTGCCCACCACCACGTGGCTGTCAGGACACACTCGCAATGATATATGCAAACGCACTGTAAACTTCACCCATAAGTAGGGCATCTCTCCACTCAGACTCACCAAGAACATTGTATTCAAAAGTCAGAATTGTCCAACATGCAATAAATGTAATAATAATAGCTAGCATTATCAAATTTGAGTGTTTTATTAAGTTCCAGGCTCTGTTTTGAACAGTTTATGCAAATAAATTCCTTTAGGAATACAAAATTAATATATTGATTTGGTGAATAAATTTGAATTTATTAAAATCTAAATTATTAACTTTCTAAATTGGTGATCTAAGTACACTTTGCTCTTAACTTAAAAAAAAAGTATGTTAGTGGATTTTAAAGTTTCTTCCTTTACAATATATACGATAGGCTCGGTGCAGTGGTTCATGCTTGTAATCCCAGCTCTTTGGGAGGCCAAGGCAGGAGGATCGCTGAGGCCAGGAGTTCAACACCAGCCTGAGCAACATAGTGAGACTCTGTATCTACAAATAATGAAAAAAGTTAGCCAGGTGTGGTGATTGACGCCTGTAGTCCTGCCTACTCAAGTGGCTGAGGTGGGAGGATTGCTTCAGGCCGGGAGTTCAAGGCTGCAGTAAGCTGTGATCATGCCACTGCACTCCAGCCTGGGCAACAAGCAAGACCCTGTCCCTGTAAAATATAAAATAAATAAAACAAATATCACAAAGCACCTTCTCAAGCAACATAGAAGAGTATTCCTCTTATTCTACCCATAGGTTACACAGCTGGACAGAATAACAGGAAGTGAGTTTATCGGAAGCTAGAAATAAAAGATTTGCTGCTTGGGTTTTTCTTTTTAGTTTTTTGAACCTTTTGCTTTTTTATTCAGTTTGCTCATGTGCTTGATTGTCAAGCCCAAGTTCAGAAATTTCCCATATTTCTTGAGAAACGTTAGGGATTTTTTTCAGTTTGTTTGAATAGGAGATGGAGAGGGTGCTAATGAGCATGAATTAACTGTGGATCAGTTAAATCTGTATTGCCATTTTCTATATTGCCTGTTTTCTACCTGTGAAATGGAAACAACATGCCTGGTTTTAAACAGTATCTTGGGCATATAGAATACCGTCCATGGTGTTACTTTGTAACATCCAACAAATACTTCTTAGGTGTTTCTTTACTACGTACTGGGCAGGCCCTGTGCTGGCCTCTAGACATACAGGAAGCAGATCTACGTGATTCCTGCCTTTGGACCTCACAACCTAAGGGGCAAACAGACCTACCACCAATAAAGAAGATAAGTTATTGAAAGTGTGATAAATGCCATGAAATAGAGAAAAAGAATCAACATCTTTATCAGGAACAGAGGAAGAAAGGAAAGCTAAGAGGATTTCATGGCTTTCCTATGGCCAGGTAACTGTGGGACACAGGCTCCCTGGATGCCCCAAAAATTTGCTCTTAACTTTTAAAAGTTAAGAATTTATTAATATATTATCAGTTAGATTTATCCAAAGGATTATTTATAAAAAGATATGACTATGAATACAAGGCAATATTAGCGTAAACCTCTGTTGGTTTTCTGCTAAATTAGCAGGAACGTTTTAGCTAAATAGCAGAAATATTCTACATAATTTAGCATTATTACAAAAAAATAATAATTTAGCAATGTGAGTTTTAGCCACCAAACTGAAACTTTAGCATTGGGTGGGTCATTAGAAGTTTCCCAAGATAGCTGTAAGTTGACATGAGAATTCTTCTCACAGTTGGTATCATACAGCCATAAGTTGAAGTCTTACTAGGTGCCAAACTTGCCAAACTTCCTCACTAAATCCAACAACCCCATAAAGTGGATTTCTGTTATCCAGTTGAGGAAACCTAGGTTCAGAAAGATTAAATAACTTGTCCAGATTACACAACTGAAAAGTGGAGATACCAGGTCATTCAGAAAGCTTTGGTTTTAGCTATCGAGCCATGGTCAAAGATTGTTTTTAAAATTTTATTTTTGCCTCCAAATGGTTTTCTTGGTTTGTTTAAATAGTCATATCTAAAGGGGAACTTCATTGTTCAGGTCTCCATTAAAAAAATCTATTAATGGAAAAAAAAAAAAAACAAATGAAGACTGCTTTTGATTTATTTAATTTTTTGCTTTCCTTCTTAAATTTCAGGGTTTCTGAACTATACCTGCTTTTGTTCAGATATTTAGATTTATTCAATAAGAAAATATTAAAGTAATTTTAAATCAAAAGCTTGAGCACTGGCCGGGCTCGGTGGCTCACGCCTGTAATCCTAGCACTCTGGGAGGCCGAGGCGGGCGGATCGTCCTGAGCTCAGGAGTTCGAGACCAGCCTGAGCAAGAGCGAGACCCCATCTCTACCAAAAATAGAAAGAAATTAATTGGACAGCTAAAAACATATATAGAAAAAATTAGCCGGGCATGGTGGCGCATGCCTGTAGGCCCAGCTACTCGGGAGGCTGAGACAGTAGGATTGCTCGAGCCCAGGAGTTTGAGGTTGCTGTGAGCTAGGCTGACGCCACGGCACTCGCCCCAGGCAAGAGAAGTGAGACTCTGTCTCAAAAAAAAAAAAAAAAAAAGAAAGCTTGAGCACTGATAAAAGATGTGAGTAGAAAAGTGGTCTAACAGCCCCATTTCTTTTTTCATTATTTCATTTTTTATTACTTTATTTGGTTTAAAGCTAATTTGAATATCCATTTATTAAGTCAGTAATAAATGGCTCCCCCATTAACTACTGCATGACTGTGGCCTCAGTTTATTTACATGTGAAAATGGGATAACACGTCTGTCACTGCCTTATGGGGTGTCAGTGAGATGCTGGGTATAACACACCCAGTACATGCACACCCAGTAAATACTGCCGTTATTTAGACACTCCAGAGAGAATTTCCTTTTCAAAGAGAATTCCAGACAATACAGAGCAATATTAATTGCTAACTACAATTAATTTACTAAGAGGAAGTCTATCTAAGTCTTCTGCTGTGTTTTTAAACGTGAATGGTGTAATTACGTACAGCGAGTTGGGGATTGAGAAGGGAAAATTTTCAGCCTCTATTATGTTTCGCACTAACCAGCTGCACGTTTTAATTGGTGCAGGTCAGCCCTCAGTTTCAGCCCGGGCTGCAAACGAGTGTTTATCTGCTGCCCGTCCAGTGCATTCTGTTGTCTGCTGTGGTAAATGGCCTCTATCGGCAGCCAGGGTGTAGCTTCCTCTTGCCATTTCCTCCTTCTCAGGCTCGTTTCCTCTTGGAGCCCGTTCTGCACGTCAGGGGCTATTCTCCCTGCAGGAAGGGTCGGCTTGCAGCCCTGCGATTGTTTCTGTTTCTATGGCGCCTCAGGTTGGGGGCAGCCAGGTGTTGGAATGGACTGGAAGGTTACTCCCCTTGAAGGGAGGGCGCTGTCAAGCCCTTTTTTCCCCCTAATTAAACATTTGTTTCAAAAGATGATAATATTTTGCAGTTTTTGCCCAATCCCAGGACCATGCAAGGAAGGCATGTTCTCGGTTGTATGCTTTCCAAGGTCTCTCCCAGAACTCTCAAGTGTGCACAGACTGTCTAAAATAGAAGGAATGCAAGGACCTCATCGCTAAAGTAAAAACTCAAACGCACGTGTATTAACTCCAGATTCTAATCACTGTATATCATTTTAATACACACTTATTGAAATGTCCTTGTGAACAGGACTCCTATCTTAAGGTTGGAATTAACTCTCCTTTTAGTCCAGCTGGGGCAGAATTGCAGCCGAGGACTTGGGGAAGGGTTTCCCCAATCTGTGCCAGATGGTCTACACCGAGGGTAAACTTAAGCTTTGGTTAGAAACCTAAAAATTCTAAATTCATCCTTTGAATGCCTTTGTGTTTTCTGCTTCCTTTGTCTTAGTTCTTTAGAAAAGTCCTTTTATAAAAATTCCAGCCTTATCTTAATTGAACCAAGAACAGAGTATGTTTTTGTTTCTTGTTTTCCATAGCTCCATCTAGAATAGGCAATGAAGAGAAAAAGCTGTAGGATTGAGACTCAAGAGCCTTGGACAGGAGATACAGCTCTGACCTCAGACAACCTCGGGCCTGGCCAGGCTTGGGGGCTGGAGGCTACTCTTCCAGCTCTCACGTTCTGACACAGGTTTTCGACACAGGTGGTACCCTTCTCCTGGGGGGGCTAGCAACCATAGATCAGTGCTGACGAGCAGGAGGAACTGGGATGGGGATTGTGGGCTCCCAGGACGTGTGGAAGTGGTTCTCAGGCTTAGCTGCCATTCGGATCACCTGGGCATTTTTCATAATCTGACTCCCAGACTATATCCCAGACCAATTAAATCAGAACCTCTGATGGACCCAAGCAGCAGTAGGTGTTACAGTTCCCCCGGGTCATTTCAGTGAGCCATTACTGCAGAGAATCAGAGACAGCTGCTGACAGGGGCCCCTATTCCGCTGAACTGTAACCTCACCCATTACACGTTTCGCCCTTTTGAATTTAGTGCCCTGATTTTAATAACTTTTTTCTCATTTGTTGTACTTTCCTTGTTATAGAAGTCTTCTTGAGTCAATCAATGATTCTTTTCCGTAGAGTGTCTCTGTGCCCGTTTTTAAGGTGCAGATAGAAAGCCTTTCCATTCGTCATGTCCACAGCACTGCGTCTCCCGAGCCTCTTCCTGCTCGCTCGGTCATTCCTTCTCAGCCTTCTTGGCCGGCACCTCTTCTTCCAGCCACCCTTACCTGAAGGAGTCCCGGGTTCTTTCTTTTTCAGTCTACCCTCCTTTTCTCTCATGGTTGCTTTCATTCTCACGGTACTCACAACAATCTGTTTGTGAGTAGCTGCTTGATGTGCACCTCCAGACCCACGTTGTCACCTGCTGGAGAAGTTCTAGAACTCCTTCCCCACCTTTTCCCCTCCCATCCATCCGTTAGGTAGATACCGAGGGATTCTGAGTCTCCTAGGGACAAAAGTGGGTGCTGTTGCCTTGGTACAATTGCCCCACCTGGGAAGAAGGACAAGGGTGGGCCCCAGACACCCGGCTTCGTCCTGCCCCACCCTAATCCTCTCCTGAGAGACTGCCATATCTGGGGGAGGAGGAAGTACCCTATGAATCTGCCAATCGGAAGTTAGTGGGCCAGCTGCAAAAGAATGCAGAGGACTCTCTAGCCCATGGGCCAAGCAGCATAGATACCATAGAGTCCAGGAATTGGCCTTGAAGTCACATGCCTAGTAAGACTCAGGTCATGCAACTCCCCCCTGTCCAATCAAAGTGGTTCCATGGTGACGTCTGAGCCACAGGGAGGTCCCAATCTGAGCGCTGTAGAACCAGATGCAGACCGTAACCAAGCCCTTTCCTTTTTGCCCTTCCTTTTGCTCTCCCTTTGCTGCGACAGTGGGTCCAGGCATCATATGTGGCGTATGTATCATGCTCTGTAAACCTGTATCTTGCTCTTACTCTATGATCCTATCTTTCTCTCCTCAATAAACCTCATTTCTGTGCTTGCCTTAATTTGGTGCATCTGGTCATTCTTCGGCCATGAGCTTGATAAGAACCAACATTTCAGACCAAAACCTGACACACCCAATTGTTAGCACAACTGTGTATCCTGCAACGATAAACAAGGCATGGTGGTCCCTGCCTTGGCCATCTCCACCTAACTGGAAACACAGGCACACATCAACAAATAAATCCACACAATGGGGGAAGTGCAAGGTGAGAGTGGGTTGGCACAGCCATGGCACCTGGTCAGCTCTGTGAGGCGTCAGAGGAGAAAGTGGGCAGAAAGTCTTCTCCTGAGGGAGGAGAGGCTAAGTGAGTTCTCGCAGGATCGGAAGGTCACCAGGACACTGTGAGGGTAAGACAGTGTGGTGTGCAGGGAACTTCAGAAGTTCATTGGGTTAGAGCAAAGAGCTGGATTGTGGTGGAACAGGGACAGGGTGGTGCTGAGAGAAGAAATTAGAGAGGGAGACGGTGATCTGGCCATAGAAAGCCTCTTGTGCCATGCTGAGCAGTTTGTGCTTGCTCAGTAAACAGTCGAGAGCTTACGAGGTGTTAAGTGATGAGATGTCTATGTTTAGAACGGTCCACCTTGACTAAGACCAGGTGCAGGACAGATTGAAGGCTTCCCGATGGGCACTTAGAAGAGCCACAACACGATGCTTCTGTTGGTCTATAGCACCAGTTCTAGTTGTCCAGGCTCTAATCATCTCTAACTCTACCTGGCAAGGCCCCTTGACCCCGGGCTGGTCAGCTGCCAGATACTGCTGGTTCCTTCCCACTGTGGCTGGCTGGCTGGTGGCTGCTTAGTTTGCATCAGATTTTATCTGTCTATTTTTATCCCTCAGTTCAGACCATACCTTTCTGACTTACTCCATTCTGTACACTGTGATTAGAGTTATGTTCCAGTGAAGCACAAATATAATTTTTATCCCCTGTTAAAAGACTCGTAATGGTTCTGCATGACATACATACGGAACAATCTAAACATTTTGTCCTTGCTTTTAAAACTTCTGCTCTCTTCTGCCTGGCTTGTCTACTTTTCCAGCTTCTCCCACTACCTCTCTCCTCTCTGGCCTTCTGTCCTTTAAATTTATCTCTCAACTCCCCCTATGGGAACGATCCCTTTATAGTTCCCACCTCCATATCTTTACTCGGACAGCTTCCTCCACTGGAAATGACCTTCTCTATCAAAGTCAACTCATCTTCCATTTCTCTTCCACTTGGAGTCAGTCCAAGTGCACTGGCGAAGAGTATGGCTTCTCAAGCCCCACTTCCTGCTTTTGCATCCAGGCTTTGCCACTTACTGGTTTGGACAATTTCCTTAAACTCTTTGTGCTTAAGTTTTCTCCTCTCTAATAACGGGGAAATAACAGGAGCCATCTCATAGAGTGGTTGTGAAAATTACAACATGCTTAGAATAGTGTTTAACACATGGTAAGCCATCGATAATCGTCTGCTGTTGAGTGATTATTGTTTTTCCCTATAACACCTCTTTTACTTTGATCTATCCTGCAGCTATTGGTGTGGTACATAGTTTGTGAATGTTTATGGCTTCCCTACTATATTAAAACTGCCTAAAAGTCAAGGACTCTGATTAATGCACATATCTTCCCTCAGTGCATATGGAACAATGCTTTGAGTGCACGTCTGTAACTTACAATTTTTGGACTTTACAATGGTGCAAAAGCGATTTGCATTCAGTAGAAACCATCCTTCATGTATCCATACAACCATTCTGTTTTTCACTTTCAATAGAGTACTCACTTAATTACATGAGATATTCAACACTTTATTGTAAAATAGGCTTTGTGTTAGATGATTTTGCCCAACTACAGACTAATGTAAGTGTTCTGAGTATGTTTAAGGTAGGCTAGGCTTAGCTACGTTGTTTGTTCAATAGGTTGGATGTATTAAATGCATTTTGACTTATTATATACAGTTTTATTAAAATACTTTGATCTGGACTTCCTAACAAAATGTAAAAACTTTGAAGGTGGGCCAGGCACAGTGGCTTACGCCTGTAATCCTAGCACTCTGGGAGGCCGAGGCGGGTGGATTGCTCAAGGTCAGGAGTTTGAGACCAGCCTGAGCAAGAGTGAGACCCCGTCTCTACTAAAAAATAGAAAGAAATGATCTGGACAACTAAAAATATATATGTATATAAATTAGCCGGGCACGGTGGCGCATGCCTGTAGTCCCAGCTACTCTGGAGGCTGAGGCAGGAGGATCGCTTGAGCCCGGAAGTCTGAGTTTGCTGTGAGCTAGGCTGACGCCATGGCACTTTAGCCCGGGCAACAGAGCAAGACTCTGTCTCAAAAACAAACAAACAAACAAACAAAAAAACAACTTTGAAGGTGAACTATACTCAGAGCAAACACCAGGACCAGAAACAGGTTACCCTGAGGCCACTTCTCACACCTACAAGTGGCGCCCTGGAGGCGTGCCTGTCTTCGATGTAATCTCTCATTTTAAGAGTTGATCCCATCATCTGGCTCAGGCGAGTGGAGGGAAAAAGTTGTAGGCACCTTCCTTTTGCTTTCGTGGCCCAGCTGGGAAGTCATCAGCCCCTTAGGGAACAATCTTGCAGTTCTCTGCCACCTTCAACCAGTCAGAGGTGAAGCGGTAATTAGGTGAATTGCCGGGCTTTATGGCACCTTTTCTTTCAAGGACTTGTGTATAACGTGTGTTTCAGAAATTAGACGCCGCGGGTCCAAAGATCCCCTGGTGAAGGCTCTTCAGCTGCTGGACAGCCCCTGCGAGCCAGGAGAGAACGGCCTGAAGTCAGAGACGTCGGCCAAAAGACGCAGTTCCAAGGACCTCCTGGGGAAGCCGCCGCAGCTGTACGACACTCCCTACGAGCCTGCGGAAGGCGGCCCCAGGGCCGAGGGGAAGGCGCGGCCCCCGGACAGCCGGCTGCCCGAGAACGACGAGAGGCCGGCGGCGGAGTACGAGCAGCCCTGGGAGTGGAAGAAGGAGCAGATCGTGCGGGCGCTGTCAGGTGAGGGCGGAGCCTGGCCTCGGGCCTCCCTGCCCAGAAGCCGCCGCCCAACCCGGCTTTCCAGCCGCGTCCTTTTTCTTGGTGCTCCTCATTGCAGGTCTCTTTTTTCCAAGGAATTTAATATAGGGAATAAGAATCTGCCTGTGGTCAAAAGACCAGGACTGAAGTTGGGCCGTCCATATTGCATTTATTTTTTATCCTCATGGATACCTTTATTTTCTTTTCTCTTCTCAGTGTGCAGCTGTTTTGGAAATGCCTTCAATGATTAATGATCACTGTACGTTTATTTTTCCACCATTGAAGCTATCAGATTGGTGGGAGCAGCTTTTTCTAACTCTTACTTAGTGCTACTCCTGAAACCTGTTACAATCCGTATTTCCACAATGGCAGGACTGAATAAAATGGATTACAGGGAGAGGTGATTGCAAAGCTACATGAAGCTAGATTTTTTTGTTTTGTTTTGTCTAGCAAATCTTCCTAAAGGAATCAATTCTTCAAGTGTGAATTTTTAAAATAACTTAAGAGAAAATTGATAAGTAGGTTGTCAATAGATAATTCTCCGTCCTGCTCCTCCCAAGACATAATTTTTCTACTTAGCCAGCCACATAATTTCTTTTGCCTTTGATTTAAAATGTTAGGGGTATCTCTTCTCTCTAACAGGAAAGCCAGATTTGCGATTAAAAGGATAGCCAATGGAAAGGGTGGTCAGAGAAGGTAGTATATTTGATAGCAAGCATTTGAATCAGTTTTATTTTTATTTCAGTCTTGTTTTTTCAACACATCTCTTTTTGGTACCCACTCGTTTCTCGGTACTGTGCTAGGTGCTGCCGTTGTATCTCCTTCTGTTCTGTCCAGCCTAGGTATCATAGCATCTTTAAAGTGTTATTCGGTAGTTTTTTTCTGTTTCTGAGTTGATTTTTCTTTTTATTATTTCATAGTAAAACTGTTCATTTGGCTTTATAGAATGCTGCACACTCTTGCAAGGAATCATTATCTATAACTCTGTATAGTCTCTTATTCTAAAAATACCAAAACAAAGAATTTTTTAAAGTCCATGCTCAAATATATTAAAGCGGTTTCCTCTCATATTCTAAAACTATGTCGTACTGATGAATATCTTACAGAAGTGGCTGTATGTGGGAGGCTAGCAGTGTTATCAGATATCAAAGATAGCAGGAGCTCAGCTAGCCAGGGTATTGGGCAGTATGTTATAGCTCACGTTAAACAGGGAAATGCTTCTTTCCTGAGCTAAGGCAGGCAAGGAGGTCTCTTCTTTGAAGTTTACATTGGTCACCTCAGTGGCCTCTGATGTTAAATGGAGTCTTCCTTCCAGTCCAGTTTGAAGGATCTGAGCGACCTGCCAAGGAGGAGACGGTGAGGCAGCACCACCGGCAGAAGAGCTGGACTCAGAAGATCTTGAAGCCAGCCCTCTCGGACCACAGTGAGGGGGAGAAAGTGGACCCAGGCCTGCCCCTGGAGAAGCAGCCGTGAGTCTCCCCCGCAGACCCTTGTAACCAACAGTGCCTTGGGAGCTTACTGACAGCCTTGTAGTGGGGGCACATTGGCCCACTTTACATGATTATTTTTGTTCATGAATATTTTTCTGGATAGAGCTTATTAAGGAGAACCCATCTTCAAAGCCCAGTGCATTTGTGCAGAATGGAAAGTACACTGCATCTTGACGACCTTGTGTTAAATCTCATTCTCTTGTATAGAGTGAACACTAGGCTGTTGACTCCTGTGTGATTGATAGGCTTTGTGATCCGGGACCATCCAAATCTGCATTTTGTCTGTTCTGAATGGGAAGCAGGATCTAGTTCAGGCTGTTGAGCTTCTACCAGAAGTTCATTTCAAATAATGCTTTATGAGAGGGTGCATGTTGACACTCACGGTGCCTTTCCTCCTCCACCCCCCATTTTTCAGCTGGTATCATGGTGCCATCACCCGTGCTGAGGCCGAGAGTCGACTACAGCCCTGCAAAGAAGCTGGGTATCTGGTTCGAAATAGCGAGTCAGGGAACAGTAGGTACTCCATTGCACTAAAGTAAGTATTGAAGCCTCGTGGGCTTGCCTTGTCTCCAAGGAGAGGGGACACTGTGACATGGGTAGATGACCAATCAGGAACGATACAGTGTGAAGGTGGTTCACAGGGGTGTGTATTGCCAGAAAAGAAGATGCATTTGCTTGGACAGTGGAACCTGAGATGCTCTGATTAGAATTACAAAATTGGTTATTGGCTAAATGCCTCAGTATTTATTAAGATAATGAGGGGCTTATTTCATTATCCTTGTACATTAGTCCATTTCTACCATACATCACCTGATCTGGAATAGGCCTCTCAGTAGAGAAATGATCCCTGATAAAAAAAAAAAGTAGTTCCAGTCATTCTTCTTTTATTCTCTAGTACTCGGGACTTTAATAAATCAGATCTCCTGATTGTCAAAATGCCAGTTGCAATTTTGATACCAGTTTCTTCTGGTGAAGAAGGGAATGCTGACTTGCCTCACTCCCCCTGTTTGATTATACACAGAAAATTCACGTTTGCCTGGTAGGCCTGGTGGAGTGTGTATCATGGAAATTCTCGTTGCTCTGTGAGTTCGGTGGCGCTATATTGGAGGATCATTGTCAAGAGCCCTAACAGCATTTCCTTCCTGAGGAAGCTGAGCCCCTGCAGCTGAAACAATCAGACTGGAGGGGAACTGGGGTGGGGGGGGAGGTGTTGGAGCAATATGGCTCAGAAAATGGGATAGGCCACCAGATACACAATACCAGGAATAGCTCTACTGTGTTCCTGAAATTGGCGCTTGTGGATTAAATCTTTGAGCCTTCAGTGCCAGCTGTCAGTATGTACAACCAGGAATGGTCTTTTCAGATGAGGGGGGCAGGAAACAGTTTTGATGGTGATGATGATTATGATTCATCTGTTCTTTTTGGAAAAAAGGAGGAAGAAGCTTTATATATGTACTTTTAGCTGTGGTAAGGAGGGTGAGTTTACCCCTCACCTTAGCCTCGTGCTTGGACTTAAGCACTCATTTGGCAGTTTGAGGGCAAGAAGGGACTTGGCTCTTTGTTTTATTGTTTTCTTTGGTGCAGTACCTGATGACTTATGTGTAATAAGGGTAAACAACTCAAGGACAACATGCATTTAAGCTGTGAAATTTCTGAGAG
Source organism: Indri indri (assembly GCA_004363605.1). Classification (NCBI taxonomy): domain Eukaryota; kingdom Metazoa; phylum Chordata; class Mammalia; order Primates; family Indriidae; genus Indri; species Indri indri. Next base: position 24,964 of record RJWJ010010443.1, on the reverse strand, counting down.
CTCCAGGAGAGTGTCAAGTGCATTTCTGTTTGTATAAAACAATTCTGGGAATGGATGAGAACCCATCAACTTATTGTGAATCTTGCTGGAATTGTTTTCAGTGGGGAGGGATCCTCTGCTCACTCGTTCGTGTCTCCTTCTTGACTTTTCTGTTGTTCCAGGACTAGTCAAGGATGTGTCCACATCATAGTGGCTCAGACCAAAGACAACAAATACACACTGAATCAGACAAGCGCTGTGTTTGACAGCATCCCCGAAGTGGTACACTACTATTCCAATGAAAAGTTGCCTTTCAAAGGGGCAGAACACATGACCTTACTCTACCCTGTGCATAACAAGCTTCACTAAGGTTCAGCTGTTGAAAACTCTGGGCCTCTGGCACCTACGAGGGCATCAGCACCCAACCAGCATCTCAGCGGACAAGGCCGGACTGCTCCTTAGTAACTAGTAGAAAGTGAGAGTCTTCGTTTTAAAAGTCCAAAGAGTCTTTGATCTTGAATTCATTCCATGGCACTTGGTTTCTGAGCTTGTTTCCTTGTTAAGAAGGTCTGCAATAAGAAATTGTAATTTGCCTGTTGTCTCCACCTCTAGAGTAGAATGTTATTTAGGGGATGACTCTCAGGAAAGGTAAGTCAAGAGTTCAGGACCATTAAAGTGCCCCAGAAATGTGCCGGTTGGTACCTGGAATATCTAGTCTCTAAACAAACCAATGGAAAAACCACTTTGCTTTTATGTATGATTGTGTGGACCAGAAGAGTATGTAATGTTGGACTCCTTATTTTGGGAAAATAGATGAACAGTGGAAAATACGAATGATGGGCAAGAAAGTTGTCTTTCTCCCTCGAGTGTCCTAATTCAGCTCTGGAGTTCATGAAAATTCACAACTTTAGAGTCTGCCATAAGAATTATTTTGTTGGTCAGCCTTTCTAAGAAAGTTGGTATTTTCTCAATCTCTATGGAGTTTTTCATCATTTTTCAACAAATCAGTGATATAAGCGTAAATAGGATGGAAGATGCCCCAGATTTAAGAATCACCGATATAATTAAGCATTGGCATCATTATTATAATTCTGAGTTATAGAATAAAATATACAGCAAAGATTTCATTTCTAATTTTTTAAATTCTAAAAATTTACAAAGCTCAACTGTTTTCTTGTTGGATAATTATGTAGAGCTTCTGACATCTTTCGTTTCATCTTTGTGCATTTTAGTTGGTATGGAATCATTTTTAATATTTGTCTCTAAAATTAGGTTTGCTTTGTATTTTTAGTAAATCTTAAAACAAACACACACACACATACACACACACACACACACACACACACACACAAGACTGGGATCTGGTTGTATGAACTGAGTCTCTAACGCCTGCAAAGATTCTCTCATTCTGTCCTGAGCAGACTGGCTTACACTGTACAAAAGATTTTGAGGTTTTCTCTAACTGCTAATAAGGTATTAAATTAATATTCATAGTATTATTATCTTTATGATTTATCATGAACTTATATCACCAATTTACTTACTGTGAAAAGAAGTAGCAATGGCATACTGTGAGAAGAATACTATGGTGAGTGGCTCTATAATTAAAACTGAACAGATGTTTCTGTATTCTGGGGTTTGTAATTTGGTTCTCAGAACTGGTCCAGATGCAAATGCGCTGACTGTTATCAATGAAAAGTTAACTTTTGTAGCTTCTTTTAAATACACAAAAAAATGTTGATTTGGCTAATTTTTAGGAAAGCATATCTTTCTAATTATTAGTTATCATTTGACTACTATAATTTAGAAGTTAGTAAATTTTTGCTTCTTTATTCAGTTAAGATATCAGCGAAAGGGTTTTGTGATCTTTGATTTAAAAAATTTAAGAGGAGCTTCTTCTCACTGGAGTTCAATGATTGTTATTAATAAAGAATGTTTTGTTTTTTAAGTACTGATAAAATTTTTAAATGTCTATTGGTTCATGTATTTTATCTGTAGTACAAGATTTGTTAAAATTTTTCAGCACCCATAGTTCCAATTCCATTCAACAAATATTTATTATGTATGTTCTGTATACAAATTATTCATTGTGTTAAACTTATTTTTATTTCAACATTCTAGAAATGAAACCTTATTTTTTACTTAACCTTAATCTACAAAGGAAATACAGCAGTTATTCTAATTTTAATAAATGCTAAAAGCTTTATGAAATTTTTCTTTGTGCACTAAATGATTTGGGACTCATACCCAGCAACTGTTGTGATGAGTGGATAATGAAATGGTATTTTGAAAGCAGGCCTGACACAGTGTTTGTTGAGCTTCTGTCATATGTCCAGTACTGTGCTTTCCTCTATACTGTTTTTCTGCGACAGTCATGCTGTTTTCTTTATAGAACTAAAAGCAGAGGAGATGCAGATTTATGTATAGTCCATTCCTTTATAATCATACAGGAGGTTATAAGAAGAAGAAATACAGTAAATTAGTAGAAGAGGGGGTTAGCTACTGTTTTCTTCTTAAGGTTGTGAAACAAGCTGATAAAAGGCAGGGAATTCACAGCTGGGTGGTGGCACAAAGTACCATATGTTCTAAAAACAATTAGGCCCAGCAGGGTGTCCCTAATGGCTTCCTTGTTAAGCCTCCTGGGCCAGCTGATCTGAAGCTCTATGACATGTTCTCTGGGCTCTGAATGCTTGGGCTTTTTGTCATTTTGTCTCGCTGCAAAGTATTTTCCTGTAGTCTTCAGTCCTTTGAGTTAATTCTGTCTCCCAATATATTTTCTGGCATTTTCTGGAGAGATTAATGGTCTTTCAGTGAATTTGCCTTTAATTTAGCATATCTACAGAGCTGTGTCTGTTCTTTCTCCTTTATCACCCCTCTGTCTTAAAAAATACTCTTGCTTCAGGTTACTGGGTGAGTTTATTTAGTTGCTTAGTTTCAGGCGTATAAGAACAGAGGGTAAAGGACATTTCTATTTACTTTGATACCATAGCTATTTCTATCAGGATGGATTTCAACCACTGGAGTTGTATGTATTTAAACTAGGCATAAAAATAATGGAGAAATGTTACTATGTATACAAAAAGGTAAATATGGATATGCCTACACTCTACTCGGGCAGAAGTGTCTTTTTAAGTTATTCAAAGCACTTTCTTAAGCATTTATAAGAAGAGCCCTTATTCTTTGCTATTTAAAGGCTCTGTGCATTGTTGAATTGGTGTTCATGCGTTGACCCGCGCCACAGGATGGAGACGTGTCAACAGAAAAACCCAAACTGTGTAAAATAATTTAAAAAGAGGTTTACTCTGAACAAAATGTATGTGACCATGGCCCAGAAAGCCACACCTAAGAAGCCTTGAGCAAGTGGTCTCGTCATGGTTGGGTTAAAGTTTGGTTTTATACATTTCAGGGAGACAGGAATTACATGTAAAGTCATAAATCGATACACAGAAGGCATACATTGGTTTGGCCTGAAAGGCAGGACATCTCGAAGCCAGGGATTACAGGTTATAGGTGGGTTTAAAGATTCTTTGATTTTTAATTGGTTAAAGAAATGAAGTTTTGTTTAAAGGCTTAGAATGTTTTAAGTTAAGATAAGGAAGTCTGTTAATCACAGACTAGCCACCAGTACGTATACCCAAACTCAAGTGATCTGTTAAGTAAATTGAGGACCTGCAGGTGTGGTTTAAGCTTTATCTGGTATAGCCTTCACCTGTTAATGAGTTACAAAGGATGTCTCCAAGAAGGGAGGGGCCTGGGCACGGTAGCTCACACCTGTAATCCTAGCACTCTGGGAGGCCGAGGTGGGAGGATCACTCAAGGTCAGGAGTTCAAGACCAGCCTGAGCAAGAGTGAGACCACCCCCCTCCCATCTCTACTAAAAATTGAAAGAAATTAGCCGGACAACTAAAAATATATGGAAAAAATTAGCCAGGCATGGTGGCACATGCCTGTAGTCCCACCTACTCGGGAGGCTGAGGCAGGAGGATGGCTTGAGCCCAGGGGTTTGAGGTTGCTGTGAGCTAGGGTGACGCCACGGCACTCTAGCCCAGGCAACAGTGAGACTGTCTCAAAAAAAACAGGGAAGGGGGCATGACAAGGCATGTCTGACCTTTTCTCTTATGACCAGCAACTGAGCTTTAGGGTATTTCTGGGGTCCCTTTAGCCAAGAGCAGGTCCATTCAGTCAGCTGAGGGGCTTAAGATTTTATTTTAGTTCACAGGGAGGCGGGCAGATAATTGAGAGGGACAGCCATATGTTTTTGAGGCAGGTGGGAAATAGTCCTAATTTATTAATTGGATTATTCAACTGTTATTACTATGTTATTGGCTGTTGTTATTGGATACATCTTAATATTTAATTCAGAAAAACAACTATGAGACATTTTTCAGTTGCTTTTTATTTGTTTTTTCATTTAACTACTTCCAGTGCACTTGATTCAGTTGCTTTTTAAATAAATGTGGACTTTCTAGTCTATTAAAATGCCCGTTTTAGTCAAAGGTTGATGCCTCATTTTTCCTTCAGTCTAGAGGGAAGAAACCAGTGATGTCTGGATTTCATTTCCCATCTCCTCTGCACGCTTTTGATATTTACTGGGATTTCATGGATACCTTTCTCACAGACATCTCTCATTCCTTAGTTGTCTCTTTTCTTATTTTCCATAACCAGCGCTAGTTTGGCCTTGCGATCGCTTTAGAATGACTCTTCTTTATTCTCATTTCCTATTTTTGTGTCTCACTAACTTGATTGACCAAGAGAAACCCTCTCTTCAACTTTGCCTTCGTGGCGGACCCTGTGGAAAGAAAGGTGGTGTATTACTGCCATCTAATGGAAAGAGAGCAAACTGCAGTTGGGGAAACAGGCTGTGCGTTGAAGGGTAGGGTTTTCTAAAGGATTTCTGACACAGTCCATAAAAGGAAAAATGATGACACAGCAGTTGCCATCTTGAAATGTGTCCTTTCCTGCAGAAAGGGTGATTTGAAGCTTAACACAACTATCATCACAAGGCCCCTGGACTAGGGATGATCGTGTAATTTAGAATCTTAAATTGTATTTTAATGAATTCATGCTGGCAATAGATAATTGAGACAGGCTTCTCATTTTGTGACATTCTTAACCATTCAGTTATTTTGTCAGGGGCTTTAACATTTTGGTATTCAACTAATACATAATTTTAACTTTTAAAAATATTTGAAGATTGTATGTAATACAAGTGCCTGTCTGTAGTGCCTTAGTAATTTATATCAGAAACATTTTATAAAATTTCTGGTTGTATTACAGTAGCCAATATAGGCTGCACACCCTACTGAAGACAGTTTACTCTGAAATGTAACTTCTAATAAACATACCAAGAAAATTAGAGCGGTATTGCTTGATTTGAACCAGTTAGTTGGTTTTTTGTTTTTGTTTCTGAGATAGAGTCTTGCTCTGTCACCTAGGCTAGAGTGCAGTGGCGTCATCATAGCTCACTGCAACCTCCAACTCCTGGGCTCAAGCAATCCTCCATCCCTCAGCCTCCCGAGTAGCTGGGACTACAGGCACACACCACCACATTGGGATAATTTTTCTATTTTTTGTGGAGATGAGCTCTCACTGTTGCTCAGGCTGGTCTCGAACTAGCCTCAAGCAGTCTTCCCACCTCAGCCTCCCGAAGTGCTAGGATTATATATATGAGCCACCATGCCTGGCCAATTCAGTTAGATTTTTTGTTTTTATGGTTTGTTTGTTTGTTTTTAAGAGACAGGGTCTCACTCTGCTGTCCAGGCTGTAGTGCAGTAGCACAGTCATGGCTTACTGCAGCCTCAAACTCCACAGCTCAAGTGATCCTCCTGCTTCAGCCTCCCAAGTAGCTGGGACTACAGGTGCACACCACCACGCCTGGCTAATTTCTTTTTTCCACAGAAACGGGTCTTGTTGTGTTGCCCAGGCTGGTCTCCAACTCCTGGCCTTAAGCAGTCCTTCTGCCTCAGCCTCCCAAAGTGCTGGGATTACAGGCATGAGCCACCACACCTGGCCTTAATTCAGTTAGTTTTGAGAATCACCTTCCTTCATAAAATATAAAAAATACTTCGTGTGGTAAGAGCTATAGCAGAGTTTCATTAGCAGTCACTGTTAATGAAATGTATAAGCAAACCATGATTGAACATAATTGGCAGACCTGATCTTTTTTTTTCCCTCAGTTCACCTTTAGAGCCCTTCTATTATGTTTTCCTTCCCGGATGTTAATGAAGTAGTAACAGTGACATTTTACTCCTGCTTCCTTGGCCCATCTTCTCCCTCAGTAGACAGTTATTGCTCTTGTTCTCATTCCTCTCTAGGTACCAAAGTTGGGCTCTGGTTTTGTTTTTATCATCGTTTGTTATTAATACAAATAGCCCCCTCCCGTCTGTGGGATTTGATACTTTAGCTCTGTTGTGAAATTAGAAAATCCATATATTTTGAAAATTCTACCAGGTAATTTGGATTCACAGCCATGGCAGAGAACCACTGTTGGAAGCTGCTATTTAGAAATGCACAAATAAATTCATTTGAGATTCAAGAAGAGTATACTGTTCAGTCCGGTATCAAATTTTTAATTTCCATTGAACATTTATATAGATTGCCACCAGGTGGTACAAGTGCCTGTTGGTTTTCTCCATCTGTGCCTAAGAGAAAAGGAAGTTTGCATTGAGAAATGTTCCCTCCACCCCACCCCCCACCCAAGCAATTAGAGAAGTGTTTTTCAGGCTTCAGATTGAACACATGTTTGTAAGAGCCCAGGGTTTGGGTATTGAATGTTGGGTTCTGACCCCGTGAAAAGCCAAGATGTAAGTGATGAGAATAGACTCTTGCTACACACCAGGTGTGCTGCTAAACAGATGCTTCTCGTGATACATTATTTCACTTTAATCTTCTCCAACTCAGTGAACCAGGTGGGAGACTCATTTTTCAGGTAAGGATGCTGGTGCTTGAAACGATCAAGTGACTTGTCCTGGGCCAGTCACAGAGTAAGTGGTAGAGCCCAGCTTGCAGCCCAGGTCTGATTCTAGAGTTTCTCCCAATTGCCATACTGTTCCTTTGAGACAGTGAACCTGACCTGCAGAACTCTTCACGTTTGAAGAACGTAACCAGTCAAACTAGACGGGCAGGGGTAATAAACCAGCCACTTGGTATTAATTAGCAAGTGAAAAATAAAATTAAAAAAAAAAAACAGATTCACAATAGCCAAGAAGTGGACGCAAGACCCTTGACAAATGAATAAACAAAACGTGGTACGTACACGCAGTGCAACATCTTTCGGCCTTAAAGAGGAAGGAAATTCTGACACATGCTACAACATGAGGAACTTTGAGGACATTATGCTAAGTGATATAAGCCAGTCACAAAAAGACAAATACTGTATGATTCCATTTTCATGAGGTACCTAGAACAGTCAAATTCATAGAAACAGAAAGTAGACTGGTGGTTGCCTTGGGCTGGAGAGAGGGGGAAATGGGGAGTTATTGCTTAAGGGATGCAGAGTTTCTGTTGGGGATGATGAAAAAGTTCTTGAGGTTGGTTGCACAACACTGTGGATCTCGTTAACACTACTGAACTGTAGACTTAGAAGTGGTTAAGATGGTGAATTTTATGTTATGTATTTCTTGCCACAATTTTAAAAAAATGCGGAATGCCAGTCTGTTATCTTACAATGAAAATACATCCAGCAGACGGGACATTCCGGTTGCCCCGTGTGACCAATGTGTTCTCTCCCAGCAGAGGAGCCACGTGGACTCGGGGCGAGGGAGTTAGGAATTGGGTTTGAGGTATCCATCTCCATCTCCAGGACAAAGCTGGGCTGGGTCTGGCAGATCATGTCCGTGGGCCTAGGCAGCTTCTGCCCTGCTGGGAGAGGCTCCACCTGTAGAACTGGGTAGGCCGAAGTCCTGAAGACAACGCACACTCTAACAGCATGCCTTACACCTGGAGCAGGTTCACTCTCAGGCACGAGGGTCATTTCCAAACCCACAGGTGGCACCATCATCACTTTACCACATTGTGACTCATGTAGCAGGAATTGCTGTATTATCTTGATTCAAACTTAAAGTGTTTCCTACATGACATTGTTTTAATGATTCAGATTGCCTTCTGATTTATATGCATAAATAGGATTACTAATTTGAATTAATCTAGGGAGATATATTATTTGATGTGCATATAAAAGCCAATTAGTTTATCAAGGTATCTACTATTAATAGTATGTTGTTGCTAAGTAAGAAACAGGCTTTACTTAAAAGACAGTTAAAAATGGCAGGCCCAGCGCAGTGGTTCACGTCTGTAATCCCAGCACTTCGGGAGGCTGAGGTGGGAGGATCACTTGAGCCCAGCAGAGTTCAAGACCAACATGGGCAACATTTGTCTCTACAAAAAAATAAGAAAAATTAGTTGGGCATGGTGGTGCATGCCTGTAGTCCTAGCTACTCGGGAGGCTGAGCTGAGGAGATCCCTTGAGCCCAGGAGTTTAAGGTTACAGTGAGCTATGATTACGGCACTGTACTCCAGCCTGGGTGACAGAGTGAGACCCTGTCTCTAAAAAAAGAAAAAAAAAAATTCAAGTTTTCTTTAATTATAAAAACATAATGCTCATGAAAAAAATTTTAATATGCATAAAGGAAAAAAGAAAGCAAATCTGGTCTTCAGTGACTTTCTAGATGCTCTTAGAATATAGCGCATGTCCAAGGCAGGCCTCCCTCCCCACCCTCACCCCTGGGCAAGCCTCTGCCTGCCTGCAGGCCCCTTGCCAGGAGGAGCCACTCAGTCACCTCTGGAACCCTTTTCTTCTGCTTCCGTATTTCTTTCCCTTCCTTCCCTGACTCCCTGGACCAGCCTAGTCATTCACCCCCAGAGACAGCATTTGCTTGTTAACGGTGTAGCTGGCTGGGCACACTGCCAACTCCTTGAGGGCGCAGTGGTCCAGTAAATACTCCTTGAATGAATCCTTCTACCCAGAGAGAAGCACCACTCACAGTGTGGTAACCATCCTTTCAGAGGGAGTGCATGTAATAAGGTGTCCCCACCATACATAAAGCACGATTTGAGGATTTTGCAGGAAGTTCATTCAAGTTTATACCAGTGAAGCAGCAAGAGAAAACCAAGTCATTCATGCACAGTCCCGAGGGGTGGACAGATGGAGGTGGAGGAGGAGTTTGATTTGGCCCCTGATTAAGGAGCAGTGAGCTCAAGGAACCAGTTGTGCCCCTGCCGTTTGTGACTCATCTTCTCCAGCTGCCTTGGGGCCATCTGTGGGAGCCCCAGAACCCTGCCTTTGTATGTGGCTCAGCTTCCAGCCTCTGCTCACGCCGACAGGCATGACAAGCCGAACGGGGACTCCAGGCCCTTCTTCTCCTGGGGGTGAGTGGGTTAGGATTCCACCCAGCACAGGTGAGCGCTGCTGGCCTAGGAAAGGGGTTAGGACAAGAGGCCCATCGAAGTGGTTACCAGTGGCTGGTGTGTTGGAGGAGGCTCTGAGCCCCATGGCGAGAGCAAAGAGCCCTAGCCGTGGAGCCAGGCAAACTCAGGCTGGCGTCTGGCTCAGCCTCTTAAGTAGTCTGGGCGTCTTGGACTGATACCTTCACCAGTGTAAGCCTCAGTTGCCTCATCTGTAAACAGGTGAAAATACTTACCTTGTAGCATCATTAGGATAAGGAAAAAGATCCTGTTTATAAACCATGTGGTGGGCAGCAGTCCCCAACCTTTTTGGCACCAGGGACCTGTTTCATGGAAGACAGTTTTCCCATGGACCAAGGGTCAGAGAGTGGGGTGTCATGGGTGGGGGGAGGTGGTATTCAGCTCAGGCAGTGATACACGGCCCATTTCCTAACAGGCCACAGACCAGTACTGGGCCACAGCCCAGGGATTGGGGACCGCAGTGGTAGAGGGTCAATAAATAGTAGCCATTATTATTAGCTAATTTTAATACATCATTTCTACCATAAAGGGACTATGGACTTCTAGGTAATCAGTAGGGCTGGTGGTTACCTCTTCGCTGCCTGTAGATTTTGTTTATAATTACTAGCCACTGTAGTATATTGCTACAGGATCTTACTTCCAACCCTGTGGTCCCCAGCACAGCAATCCTCAAAGCTGGCTGCACGGCAGAATCACCTGTGGCACTTAAACGCATGCAGTCAAACACCTGCCATGTGATCCGCAGGGTCTGGGGTTGGAGCCTGGCCTTTGCCGGACACACAGGCTGACATGTGAGGCTCCCACAGCAGCTACCCCTCACGGAACTCACAGTTCGTATCACTCTCGGGGTTCATCGCCACCTTCATCAGAACCATCTGGGCAGCTTACTTAGCTTTCTGGGGTCCACAGGACACCTACTGAAGTGGAATCCTGTGGGTAAAGGTGGGAACGGGATTCTGGCAAGCTGACCGTGGCGACTCCGTGGCACGCCCGCGTGTGCTCGTGCCGTGCAGGACGACGTGCTGCCTGCGTGAGTGCTGTGTGCAGGTTGCTGTCTTCCGCCTTTTTTTTTTAATTCTCTCTTCGTCTGTTGCTGGTCACAGACTCCAGCATGTCCCACTTCAATTTAAACACTTATTGAGCAACACATAAGCTTAACCAAAATGGAATACAACTGCCCTCCTGATAAATTTTATTCTTTAAAAAATCATAATGAAATACCAAATGCAGCTTCCCATTATGCAATAAGCTATTTTCTTTGAGGACATTGGGCAGCTTTATTAAGCAATTTGAAGTTATAAGAAGGAACACCCTTACTTGAATATTACATACACCTGTAGTGTGTTTTGTGATTCTGCTGAAAAACTTAATTCGATTCATGTTTTGGGTTACTACCTAAACCTGTTTTGGTGTGAGATAGGACATGGCTGAAGTAGTGTTGTTTTGTTTTTTACGTGACATACATCTGCAGAAGACAGACTTTCATTTTAACGACTAAGGATCGGTCAGTATTTGAAGGACAGTACAGGGCTCGCTGTCATTGCTCACCACTGTGTGAGCAACGGGCCCACGCCCAGCCCCCCCGGCCCCCACTCTGCCTAAGCCTCCACCCCAGCCCTTGCACACAGCGGTGCTGCATTTGAACAATTTAAAGGCTTTCAGCAGCACACCTCTGCTACTGCAGGATGGCAAACACCGTTTCCTGCCCCGACCCTGCTTCTTACAAATCTGCAGAAAGGTTTGGTTTCCTTGTGCCTCAGTAAATAAGGAAAATGCTTTCTTATGAGGTTGTTCCAATAACTGAGTGTTCCTTGCCATCCTCTACAAAAATCACCATCTGCTACCCCAGATTCTTCTGGAAAGAGCTTCATAACCATGTCATCCTGACAGTGGTGCTGCAAAGAAAGGGAAACAGCTCCTTTCATTTCCTGGCTGCTATGCCCACTCCCGCGCCCCCTCTCCACAGCCCATGCAGCTGGGCACCACAGGGGACAGCCGGTTCCTGTGTCACTTTCTGCAAGACCACGACCAACGTCAAAAAAGGAGAATGTGGTACCCTGAAGGATACAGTGTCTCCTCCCAGGGGGTCCTGGGGCTTTCCTCTGACTCCCCAGGAAGGGGCCGAGCAGCGGGCGTCTCACACTTTTACTTTCAGTCTGAGTTACATAATTTCCAGGCTTCCCTGCAGTTTCCTCCTCCTGAGCTGTTTACACAGAAACTCTTACCTACAAGGCATCACATGACTTTTCCTCTGTTTAGAAGATGTGGAAGGCTGTGTCCCAAGTTTTCCTACCTAAGATCCTTTTCAATAGGGGATGGATTCAGCCTATCTGAAGATCAAGAGTTGTGGGTGGCCTTTGTGAGACTGCTAGCACGCCCATCGCAGGCCAATAAACAGTCTCCTGATGAATAACGGCCCTTCCTTTTCCTTCCCCACCTGTCTGTCATCTGGTCATGATGACAGTAACCATGGCAGAAGCACACATACCCCTTCCAGAAATCCAGGGACTCATTTTGGGAAATACTTTCATAATTAAAGCCTTTTGAGAAATTGCTATGTCTTTCTTGAACTTATCTAATTTTTTTCCAGAGATACTTTAATCCTGCATTAAGGGGAAACCCACCCCAAAACAGTCCTACTTAATTACCCATCCTTCCTTGCTCCTTTCTCCTCATTAATCACGCAAGTCGTTCTTTAAATGATACAGGAGGCTACAGCATAATTACATCTCATAGTAAGTGTGTTTTTAGAAATTATTTATTCCAAACATTTACAATTTTCACCTTAAATGCACAATAGCTGGTAAAAAGAAAAAACATTGAAAAACATGATATACAGGCATCAGCCTTTGGTATTTGCTCTCATTAGGTAAAAACAAAAACCTTAAAACTATTATTTCTCTCCAAGAAAACAGCATAGAGGCGAGGTATTCTATTTAACAGATAGGACCTCCATCCAATAAGGTCTATTAATTAACGGCCCTGCTACATGCTGTTCCATTCCTTTCCTTCCAAAGTAGTTCTTCTTTTGAGCATATGTTCATAAAACTGACAATGTTCCTTAATAATCATTCAGGTTGCCATAGAAACCCCTGGCGCTGGCACCCAGCCACACTGAGGACAGGAGGCTGGAAGGACCTTTAGGGGACGCTCAGGAGCACCTGGCACAGAACCCGGCTGGCTGGCCCTGCCCCTCCACCAGCAGCCTGTGGTGACTGTTGCACAGGAGAGCTGGGTGTGGGGTTCACGGCCCAGTGGATCATGGGTTGCCCCTGCATCTCCAAATTAAGACAATTTCTCACTAACTCCACCTGAAGCTGAGTGTCAGAATCCTCCCCAACTGGGTCATCCTTAAGGACCTGCAATGAGATGATACAGCTCAGCAAAGCAGTTGGGCAAGACATTCCTGAACATTCTCCAGAAAACCCACCAACGATGACCACTCCCAGCCTGCCCCACTGGGCTCTATTCACCACCAAGTGGGCTCCCTGCCCAGTTCTAGCAGCAGATTCTACGCTATACCATGGTGACCAGCTTCCTTTCTCCCAAGATAGCACGGAACCGCCGGAGACTCGGTGTGAGCTAGCTCAGAGCCGGCCACGCAAGCCACAAGGACAAGGGCTCGTCAGAGCAAAGAGGTCTCAGAGTTACCAAAGGCCTCCTAGACACATCCAATGCTACCCCCTTGAAATATTTTTTAAAATATTGCATTAATGCTACAAGAATTAATGAGATCACGTTAACTTAGACCTTGAACCAGCATATTTTTTACTTTTCCCACCCAACAGGATAAATTGTCATGCTTAAATTGTCTCTGTCCCAACATTTCACATCTGGCTGCACGGCAGATGGCTGCAGGTGTTAGGTGAGTAACAGCGCTGCTGAGGATACAAGGTAGCAGGCGTGCCGCAGCAACACAGGTAAGAAGGACCCGTGGACTGAGACAAATGTCCAGTTACCACAGATTAAAGGACAGAGAAAGCTTAGGGTATATACCTGTGTACACTGAGCAAAGCCTCCACCCCAGAGAGGACAAACACTTCCTTCATTTACACTAGCTTATAAAAAATAAAGGGAAAAAACCCTTCTTCAATACAAAAAAAGAAAAAAAGGCACTTCCGTTACAATAATAATGAAAGCAACAACAATTTGGAGATCAAAGCTGCCTAGCTCTCGGCAGTAATGAGCTATCTGGATTTCACATCTTCCACTAAGCACAGCTCGGCCCCAGCTTTGGTAACATTATATGCAGGTAAAAACAGTGTAAAAAAATCAAAGAACCGTGGGCACAGAATCACCCTGTCTCATGCAGAGTCTCATTTTTAATATTTCCCTTTAACAAGCATTTTTTGCTGTTCAAGTCCCAGAAACTCTATATAGAAAAAGAAAAAAAAAACCACCATAAACACCTGCCCGACTTTTGTCGACTTGAGTTGCCTGAAGCAGCAACAGGGTCTAAAAGGTACAAAGCCAGCAATGAAAATCATGAAAATCCCTACTTGCTCAAGATAGCAACAGCTCGAACCCAGCAAACACTCAATAAAACATGGTCGTTTTCATCCTTTTGCACCTGTGTGGGGGTGGTGGCGGTTTTTCTGAAAGGGCAGACCACTAGAAAAGTTTTGTGGTCTGGTAAAATTTGGGTCCGTGGTTACGTGACTGAGTGTAATCACAGCTCCACACTGGGATATACCCCAATACTCGAGGGCACCTGTCTGGGTAACCACTGACATCACTGAATTTTCAAAGCCCGGGCAGAAATTCAGCTGAAGTGGTTAGTCACAATGTCAACAGCTAGACACTTAGTCGGTGCTTCATTTCTAGCTGAGCTGAATCAAACTCCAGGAAAAGAAATAAAAAGAGGAAGGCACTGAGGTAAGGGATTTTTAAAGAACTGCCTCTTCGATAACAGAGGGCCCTCGGCTGTCAGAGGTGGGGAATTTCTAGGACCCTGCCTGGTACTCGTGGGAGGCTTGCTTCCCCGCACTGCGGCGGGGACTGAGACACGCTTTCCTTCATCCCCGCCTGGGGGCTGTGAAGTCACAGCTGCTTTTCCCCCAGACTAGAGAAGACGCAGGCTATTTTTCCACTTTTTAAGACAAAAACAAAATACAGAATGGAACCAGAATCTCTTCTCTAGCAGGGAAAAATATTTTTTCTCCTCCTCCTTTTTCTGTTTTGGGCTAAACGGAGATACTATGTTATTTACACACTGACACCCAGCCAATACCAGCTCTTCCGCACTCTGGAGAGAAGACAGTCAGCAGTTTTTTAAAGACCAAATCGAAGTACATTCTTGCCGGGTTCTTTTTTTTTTTTTTTTTCACATTATCTTCCCTAGTTACTCAGGTTCAGTTGCAAAAACAAAGCTGGAGTGAAACAGTTTGATTTCCACACCAGCAGGAGCCCTCTCCATCGCTGCTCTCCTGTGGGGGCAGGGGGGGGACAGAGAACCTTGGTTTTCAGAGGCTGCGTTCCCCTTGGCTCCCCCACCACAGGGGAGCATGGAGACCCTGTCCCCCTCATCTCTGCTTGTCTCCTCCAGAAGTCCTGAGATCCAAAGCCAATACAGTAGCTTCTGTATTCAGCAAATGCCTGGGATTATCATTCACATTTAGCAAAATGCTAATGAGGAACTAATTATAATTCCATTTAAAACCATCAGGCCCTGAGATACTATATTATTCACCCACCCACCCCCAGCTGTTTTTCAAGTGTGGGGAAGAAAGGCAGGAGAGAGCTTCTTCCCCCGTCGCCTCTGTGGTTTAAGTAAAAGCCATCCTTAGGCCTAGAAAAATGGAATTGCAAAGGCACTTGGGTTTCAAGAGTTTGAGCTTGGAGATGAACAGGCACAGTGGGCCAGGAGCTAGGCCACTGGGAGAGTCTCTGGCTGGAAACCCCCGTCCCACCTGCCTGAGGGTACAGCTTGCAGAGAGGTGTTGGCTGGGCGGGCAACCACCAGCTTCTCCATGCTGAGGCCTCCCAGGCTTTGCCCCTCTGAGTGTCCAACAGAGCCTTGACATGGCTGTCTTCATGGTGGCCCGCGTTCACTCTAACACCTTTAAGCAGGGCATTTGGGAAGAGAGGTTTGGAAATCCAACCAGCTCTTCCTACTGAACAGATGAAGCAAAGTCATTTTTCATCCAGCGTAGAACTTTCTGCAAAGCTCTTCTGTAACAGTGAAGCCAAAGGCTCCACATCCCTGAGATGAGCTGGCATGGCAGTGAGAAGTGTCTTTTGCTAAGCCTGTTTGTGCTCCATCACCCATGCAGTCCGGCATGCCCAACACCCGGCCTGCCAGGTGCCACATGGCCAGCTATCTGGGGAAGAAGTAGTCTCTATTGCTGATGTCGTAAGGGCTCCGTGGGTCCCTGGCATCTGGTTGGCTGTGGTTCAAGGTGTTGTCAGACCCAAGGCTGCTGGGGGACACCGGCGGGGAGATGAGAGGAACAAGCACTGGGGTGGGCCTGGGCCTCTCGGGGACCAGCTGCCCCAAAGAGTACGGGGGGTGCACACTCGTCTTGCCTTCTTTCAGAGACTGCAGCTGCCACGTCTTCTTGAGCCTTCACACAAACACACAAAGACAAACCACACAGATGTTTAGTTCCCCCTGCGATGAACCCACAGGGAAAAACACCAACAGCTGGCTGCCTGGTGGCCTGGAACTCCCAGGTTTCAGCTCAAAAGAGTGATAACTATCCCATCAGCTTTTTTTTTTTTTTAAATCACCAGGGATTTCACAATACTCTGGAGAGCTGGTGAGTTTCAAAAACCCCCCCAAGAAAATAGGTACACACTGTTGGCCCACTTCACAAGTGAGGAAACTGAGGTATGCATGGCCATGAGTGTCCCCTCATAGCACCCAAACTCACTTGACCGCCCCTTAATTTGTCCTGTTGCAGAGGCTGCCCGTTAGGTACACATCATCAGTCCCAAAATCATTTACTTGAAAAAGAGAAAGAAGAAAGTGTTCTTTTAGTGGGGAAGGAAAATGGGCCTCTTGGCAAATGAAGGCTGGCAAGAGGCAGATAATTTGCAACTGCCGTTTAATAGCAGGGAAAGGGCAGCTCACCCCACAGCCCTCCTGTTCCTCTTGTATCCCGTCCTCCCCGGCTCTCCCTAGGCCCCTGCGTCTGCTCCCACCCTGCTGGTGGGTCCTCACGGACTCAGCCGTGGGCACCACTGGGCACAAGTTGACTCATCTGACAGGAAAGCCGATGTTACACAGGAAGGAGATAGACATCTCTCTGATCACAGCTTCGCTCACAGTGCTCCACTCTGGGCCCAAAGCCAGGGCTCAGGAACCGAGAAGAGTCACTTGACAGCTCAAAGAAAGATGAGATGGTGATATGGATCTTCAAAGGTACCCTCAGGTCCCCTTCCTGAAGGGCCCTTCACGGTGCCGGGCAGCCAGGGCCCGGCCTCACCTCCTCTCTCTTGCTTCCCACTTTGAGGCCAACTTACTGCCTCCAACAAACCCAAAGTGGGAGCAAGGAGGCCCCCCTCACCTTCAGTTACTCCAGGAAGGGCTGTGAGGGAGGAGGGGAAACCAATGTTAAAAACACGATTTGGGGGATTTTCCTTGGGTTCCTTTTCATATTGACAGGCTATTCCTGTCCTTGTTATGATAAATAATTAATAGCTGGCTCCAAATCTGCCATTGGCTTTCAGCCTGGTATTCAAATGGAATAAACATTCTGCTGGACCTTTGGGTCATAAAAAAATGGGATAAACAAATCTGCAGAATGTTACTTTAGAGCTGAACCATTCGGACACCAGTAGGAAGAGAGCCCAGCAGGGGTGCTTACTGGAGCTATGCGGAGGCCTTGAGTGGAATTCTCCTCCCCTGTGAGAGGACTGGGGAGAGAGTCACTGCACCCTGGATTCCAAAGTATTCAGACCCTCTGACCTAGGAATTCCACTTCTGGGAGTATGCCCTAAAGAAATAACATAGCTATGGGAAAAGCTTTCTGCACAAAGATGTTCAACACAGTGTTGTTTATAAAGGCAAGACAACACCCAAATACCCAACGCTGGTTTCGTATATCCACCTAATAGAGGAGTCTGAAGTGAATGAAAGTGAGATTTACAAAGAATTTGTAAGAGTGTGAAAAACGCTTATGTTATAGTGCTAAATTTAAAAGGTAGAAGTCAGAGTTGTCGAGACAGAATAATCGTGGCTATGTATAAACAAGGAACTAGGCAGAGGAAAGAGACTCAGAGGAAATTCACTTAAACAGTAAGTGTCCTTGATCTGCATGGGTTATTCACTTGGTAGAAATTCATGGAGGCACGTGTACTCTCCTGTGTGTTTGTTAGACCGAGATCACATTTACTTTTTTAAAATTAACAGTAGATAACTTTGGATAACATATGATTTTTTCTTCTTCTTTCTATTTGTCAGTATTTAACAAATCACCTGTAATAATCATATGTCATATATATATATATATATATTTTTTTTAAGTTCCTATTGACCTAATTTAACCAAAATGAAAGCAATCTCTGTCCTCAGTTTTGTCAAAGCAACTGGATGGGTAACCAGAGCTTTCCTTTTGAAGTATTTTGAAGAGAGAATGAAACCCATTCTGAAAATCGCTAAGCTCAAAAGGGCCGTTGAAACCAGCCAGCCTCGGGGTGGCCACACCCGGCGTGGGTGAGTGTGAGCAGGGCTGGGGGCAGGTGGAAGGAAGAAACAGCTGAGCTATGGACTTCATTTGCACCCTGACGTCCACCTTTTATCTGTTTTAAATATTTGGGCTTCGAACATTTTTGTTTAAAGAAAACATTCTGTAGCTAAAAGAAGTTTTGTAAAAGACTCATAATAACTCACTCTTTTTAAAAAATATGAGTCTCCTCCCCCAAGGCCACAGAGAGTACCCCCTGCACCCAGGCACTTCCATGGCCCAGGACACCATGAAAGCCCCTCCGCCCCCGCTGTGGAGGTGGAAGAATCTCTGATTTTAAAATATTGGAATGAGACACTACATTCAATACAAAATGATTTTTAAATCATAAGCATATACATAGGAAGTCCTCACTTAATGACGAATATGCCTATTCTAGATAAATACGTAGAAAAATAATTCTCTTCTAGGAGAATCCTATTCTCCCAGCGCTCGATAGCACAAAACAGAGAATTGGTGGGGGGTAGGAATAGGATGGGAAGAATTGGCCCCTGTAAGTTATAACATCCGCTTACCACGATGGCACACTTTTTTCAACAGTACATTTAATTTTTTAAAAGTTATCACTGATGTTGCTGGAAAAATATTTAGGAAAATACTACGTTTGGGACACAAAATAAATGTATTCAGAGTAAAAACATGGTTTCATCGACTGGCAGGAGGAATGTCCACCTGCCTCTCACAATCTACCTATTGTAAATGTGACCATCCCAGGAGAGATTTGGGGAGTAGAGCAGTTTTTCACCACTTGAAATAATCAGCCTCTTTCCAAATAAATTTGCCTTATGCAGAAGAAAATGGAAACTCACCCGGCTAGGAAATAAATTACTAATATGTTCTCGGTGCAGGGCACTCGCCCTGTCTGTGCCTGCAGGGACTCTGGTTGTTTAGCAACCAGCCAGTGTGCAAGCATCATCAGCAGATTAGCAAACTAGGTCTGCTTGCAACCTAATGCTTCTCAATTAGCGGTTAATAGCACACTGAGATGGCACTGCTTGTTAAAGGCCAGTGGTGGACTCATAGGACCAGCTGGGCCCACCTCTAGCCAACAGCAGGATAAGACCAGGGGCAGGGACTCTCAGAGCATGTGTTCCAGTCCTGGCTTTCACTTGTCCTTGGGCAAGCAAGTCATTTTACCTCTTGGGGCTGTTTTCTCATTTATGAAGTGAAAGAATTTGATTAGATGTCCCCTAAGGCCCTATCCAAAGAGCATGAGCATTAGGTTTGAATCTTGGCCTTACCCTTCCTAGCTATAATCCCTCAACCTCCTTCAGCTTCAGTTTCCTCATCTGTCACACAGAAATCATATCTATCTACAGGGTCTATGGTGGACTATGAGACAGGCATGTTGAAGCCCTAATACTGTAGAAATAGGGTTAGCAGGCAGGGTTAGCAGACCCCTGAATGCCGACACGGCCCCTCTCTGGCCAAAAGGTTTCGCTTCTCCCAAGGAGCTACCTTCACTCATTAGGAATCTTATCTTCTGCACACCCTTTGGACGGCTTGTTCACTATTTTCTTGAAAAACCAAAGTAAGAACAACCCTGAACCCAATTTGAATTGCCATCTTGCTAATCTTCCAACCCCGACCACCACTGGTGGTCAAGCTAACGAGGGTCACCGGAGGGATCCAATGAGCTAACGTGCAGTGAGCTATCTGCCAAGGGGCCAAGGTCTTACTCCTCCTTCCCCGACACCCTCAAAGACCAACTACCACAATCACCAGCTGAAGTCCCTTGAAAGTCACACACGAGATAAGAGAAAGGAAGGACAGAGTGCAGTTTCTCCTCCACTCGTATTATCACTAGGATTAACTACTGCCCAAAGGGCCCAGGCTGACTCCTTTTAGGGCTTCAGCTTGTGCAAAATTGCAAGTTCCTGCAGTAAAATCATGAACACTTAAAAGTTTCATTATTGCCTGTTCCTTGGGGACACCGCTGACTAACTCATCTGCAAGCTTGGGAATGAATGACAAAACCAATGACCAAATGGAGAGCGGGAGATGAGGATGAAGTGGGCACAATGAGACAGTGGCCAGGGCTCCAACTCAGCCTGAAAGAGTATGTCCTACCCATGGCCGAAGGGAGCACTAGGACAGAACATTCAAAGGTCACCCTTTTAATTCTACATGGAGTGAGACATGAATATTCCCGAGGGGGTTGTGCCAGCCACTTTGGATTTAACTGTGCACATACATACCTCTGTTGTGGGGCTTCTCACATGGTACTTTAATCATTCTAGTATGTGGTTCTTGGAAGGGAGGAAAGGTCATGCTCATTTTGCAATCCCAGAGCCTATGGTGTTTCTTCAGCGTCTCACGCATACTCTTCCCTCTGGTTGTCACAACACCAGGGTCCCCTGGTCCTTCTCCAGCCCCTCAGGCCACTCCTCCTCCACACAACTTTCCGATGTTGGGTTTCTGCAGGGCCCTATCATCCACCCTATCCCCATCCCCTCCTGCAGCTCTAATTACTATCTACATGCTGGGGACAACCTGAATTGTCTACCAAACATGTCCACTTGACATTCTCACAGGCACCTCAAACTCGGTAGGTCCCAAAGTTTAATGGTGTTTTTCACGCAGACTTGTATTCTCTCTGGTGTTCCCGCTCTCAGTGAATGACAGCACCATCGCCCGGGTGCTGCAGCCAGAAACTTGAGGATCACCCTGACTCCTCCCCCTCCATCCTCCTCATCTAATCCGTCATCAAATGCTGTCAGTTCTACTTCTAAAAATACACCTTCAATCGTTCATGGCTCTCCGGCCCGTCGCCACCACTCTGGAACAGGCTCCTGTGGTCTCTTGCCCAGACGCTGGGCTGCCGCGTCCATTTTCCCTCTCCCATCTGATCTCCAAACTGCATGGGGAGGGATCCTTTAAAACTGCACACCTGGCCAGGTTCTTCCTAGAACCCTCCGACAGGCGCTCACTCATTACACTCAAGAGAAGGCCTGAA
Organism: Indri indri; assembly: GCA_004363605.1. Lineage (NCBI taxonomy): Eukaryota > Metazoa > Chordata > Mammalia > Primates > Indriidae > Indri > Indri indri. Next base: position 3,919 of record RJWJ010010443.1, on the reverse strand, counting down.
ACCCTTCCAGTCTCTTTCAAAACCTCTCATGACCTGGCTCCAACCTACCTCTCCACTATTTCCTGCCCCAGGCCTCCCCCGACTGCTACACGCACACACACACACACACACACACGCACACACACACACACTCAGGCGCACGCAGACACCCTCAACCATGTTCCGTACTAGGCTTCTCTCCTACAACCCTCTTCTTTCTCCTCCTCCTTCGTGCTCCGTCAGTTCGCCTTACCATGGGATGCTCTTTTTGTAGCTCTCACCACACGAGTGATTACCTCTTCATGTCTGGCTTCCTCCTGAGACTGTATCTATCCTGTCCACCCTTGTCTCTGACAGCACCTAAAACAGGGCTTGGCCTCACGGTAGGTGCTCTGTGTGTCATGGTGTGTGCATTCATCTGTTGAATGAATGAATGCTCCGTAAATTTCGGATGACTGATGGGCAGAGGAAAGATGAGAACACCACGGGGCCATCCCCAGGACCCGCCTCACCTCAGGACAATGCCGATGCAGAGGAGCGTCCCGAAGGCCAGGCTTCCTCCAGCCACCAGGAACGTGGGCAGTGGTGCCGAAGAAGAATCTTGCACTAGGTTAAAAAAAAAAAAAAAAGATAGTGGAGAAAGAATGAATAGGAGTAAAATAAGGAGTAAAAGGAGGAGGAGGAGAAAAGCACTAGCTGGTGCTGTCAAAAGCCTCAGAGGAACCTTACCCCTGGAAGAGGAAACAGCTGTGCTAACCAACAGGCCACCTGACGCGCTTAACAGTTTTCTGGCCAAAGCCAACTGTAGAAGAGCCACCGCCAGCACAATCTGACAGACCCCACCACTTGGCAAGAGATACACCCACACTCAGAGTTGCTGAGCTGCTGCGGCCAGCCACAGACTCCCACTCACTTTCAGAGTGGTTTCTCTGGTGGCATTCCACCTACCCCGCAAGACGCAGAGGCTTTGGGGACCTCCTTGATGGCAGCTCCATTGAGGACGATGCCAGAGAGGCGCAGATGCTTTAAATCAAGTGTTTGGAAGCAGTTTTCTCCATTGGGGTGTCATCTCTTTCCTGTCCCCCCACTTGGCACTCAAGTCCCAGCCATATGAACTTCACTGGGTTCTCCAACATGCTATGTTCTCTTTCCTCCAGGGCTTTCCACGCATGTTCCCTCTTCTCTCCAGAACACTCTTCCCACCTTTGCTGCACCCCTGTGCTATCCAGTCCCTACATGGCCTTTGGGTGTCAGATAAGGTAACGTCACTTTCTTTGAGAACTGATCGCGCTCCAGGCTGGGTAAGTGCCCCTCCTGGTTACTTCTCCAGTTCCACCTCCAGACTGAGCTCCCTGAAAGTGGGACCCCATGTATCTTTTCACTATTAAACTCCCAGCTGCTCACACAGTGCTAACACAAAGCAAGCCCTCCAAAATATTTCACTGAATGAAGGAAAGAACAAACTAGCTCCATAAGCTGTCATGTCTTCCCACAGAAAGGTCCTTCCTACCACTGCCAGAGATGCTGGACTGGACAGAGGGTAGGTCTAAGCAGAACCCTTGTTCCCTCCTCCTGTTGGGAACGGAACAGCCACGGTTGTATGGACCCAGGATTCAGGCTCTTCTACCCCAAATGGTTTCCACTGTGGATGAAGAGGCACCTGCCAGTCATTGCTTCAGACGCCCACTGGAGGCAGGCATCACGATGAGCCCAGACGGTGAGCGGGCATCGACTGCAAGGACAGGTCTCTCTGCCTGTGTCCCATGTCTCTTGATAGAAGCAGCTGTGCAATGAAAGCAGTATGCTCGGCTTGCTCATTTATTAATATTTCATCATCTTTTATATTTGTTCCTTCATTCAACAAACATTTATTGAGTGCCTATCATGTGCCAAGCTTTGTTCTAAGCCTCAAGGATACAGAGGGAAGCATGGCTGAAAAGTTCCTTCCCTCCTGGATCTTACATTCTAATCAAGGGAGACAGACAAATAAATATGGTTTTTTGTTTTTGTTTTTTCCCTCAGGAAAGAGCTCCCTGAGAAGGGGACATTTGAGCAGAGACCCGAGTGGTAAGAAGGAGCGGGCCAAGTGGAGGTCAGAGGAAGAGCGTCCAGGCAGAGCAAGCAGCAAGTGCAAAGGCCCTGGGGCAGAGTGTGTGTGCAGGGGCAAGGAGTGCGGCGTGGCTGGAGCAGAGCTACAAGAGGAGAATGGAGAGGCGAGGTCTTAAGACAGGGAATTACTTGGCTCTGCTAGGGCTCCTCAGGGAGATTAGTGCTTTTACTCCTGGGGAGACGGCATTGAGCCAGGGAGAGCTTGCTTTTGTGTTTTAAAGGTCACACTGGGTGCTGGTTGGAAAAGAGTCGGTCAGGAGTTAATACTAAAAGCCAGTAGACCAGGTGGCAGCTCCAGAAGTCCTGCAGGGTGCCAGGCAGCAGTGGCTGGCCCAGGTGCTGGCACTGGAGGTGGTGAGAAGTGGTCAGCTTCTGGACACGTCTCAAGGTACAACTGACAGGAGCCGCTGAGGGCCCGGCCATGGGAGGAGGGGGAGGAGAGCAAGCAGGCCTGATTCCCCGAGCCTGAGCAACTGGCGAATGTGGGACCAGACACGGGAAGAGAGAGAAGAACAGATCTGGGTGGGAGAGGTGGGGAGGCATCGAGCGTCCTCAGTTAGACATGTCAAGTTTGAGGTCTCCAGTGGGTATCCCGTATGTCGACGAGGCAGCTGGACACAGGAGTCTGGGTCTTAGTGGAAAGGTCAGGACGGAGATAGAAATTCGCGAATCATCAGCCCATAGATGGGCTTTGAAGACTGGAGCTGGATGAGGTCATCAGTGAGGCTGGGTGGAGAAGACACAAGGGTCCCTCTCCTCCATGGCAGCCTTGAACTCCCAACCTCCTGCCGTCCTGCCCATACCATTCCAGGCCCATTTCAAATGGCACCTCCTCCAGGAGCTTCCTGTGATTGCCCCGTTGAATATGTTCTCTCGAGTCTCTAAACTCCACTCGCTGTATCTACACCTCCTCCCTTTTGGCCCATCTCACACCCTGCTCCTGGTTACAGTTACTGGTTTACTCTGGGTCAGAGCTGCCCACTGGACTGGGGCCTCCTTGAGCGCAGGGGTGGCTTTCATTCGTTCTCAGCCCCCAGCCGTGCAGAGCTCAGCTCCAGGTATTTAGCAGGTGCGCTGCACCCCGGTAGGGCTCTGCACCTCGGAAAGCACCGCACGGGCAGCCAGCATCAGGTGCAGGCAGCAATCTGCCCCAGGAAGGGGAATGAGGCCAAGGACTTCCTCACAAAGCCCAAGAACTATCAGATGGAACTGCTCAAGAACTGAACCTCTGGAGTCTGGACACCACAAGTCCCCTATATCCAGCAAAACAAACACAGGACCTGGGACTGTTCCGGATTCAAATGTTGGTCCGTTTTCCTGGTCTTGCAGGTGTGGGGAACCAGAAGCATTGAAATCAAGGGCTTCCAAAACAAAGACTTCCCTCAACCGGTATTCCATTTCAGACTCCATTGATTTCATTTGTAGCATGTTCATTTGCACGGTGGACCAGTTCTGAAATATTTCACGGATTTGTCCCGCTCTTCTTATGGTCTCTGCACTGTACCCTAGCTAACTTCAACAAACTTCCTCCAACTTCAACATATAAAGGAATGAAAGAACATTTCTGCCACTGATCCTCTGCCAACCCGTCCAAATAAGAAGGGACTTTCTGCAGGCACAAGTCTTGAGTCCCTCTGACCATAGGAACACAAAAATATCCAGTCCTTACCTGGGAGGCTTGTTGCATTTGCAGAGTCTCCGGCGAGAATATTATCATCCTCGTTATTAGTAGTAGTAGGTGCCTAAAAGAGACATTCCTCACCATAAGCCTGTTTCTGCAGATTCCACCACCATTCGGACCCCGTTCAGAGTCACCTCCTCCTCAGAGCTC
>RJWJ010010442.1:0-46999 GCA_004363605.1 Indri indri | reverse complement strand
TATAGTGAACTGCGTATCCCCTAAGGCTACTGGTAGATGAGTTTTGACAAATGTAACCTCCTCCTCTATCAAGATGGGATATTTTCTCATTCCCAGAAGCTCCTTCATGCCCCTTCCAGGTAAGCCCCCAACTGCTCTCCACTCTACCCTAGAACACAACTGCTGTTCTAATCATCACCATTGATTAGTTTTGCCTGTTCTAGAACATCCTATAAATGGAATCACAGAGTATGCACTTTGTTTCTGACTTCTTTCTCTGACCTGAGCATTATATGTTTTGCAGTTCACCCATGTCGTGTGTATCAGTAGTGCGTTCCTTCATCCCTTTCTGCTGCTCACTATTGTCCCATTGTGTTGTATGCCAATCTTTTTGATGTCTATCATCTTCATTAATATAATACAAATAATATTTCATAAGTTGTGAATACGGCAGTTATTTCCAGCTATTCATTTTTGTCATTCTTCCCAACATCCTCTCTGTTTCCTTTGCCTGTTACCACAATGAGTTTTCCTGGGATGGAATCCTCTGTCTTCCCAGAATGGATAATGATACATTATGCCCTGGAATTTAATCAAAACAGATATTTATAGGGCTAATAAGGAACAAATATCTTGATCTTGGAGAAAAAGAGTCACTAAGAATGCTAATTGATAAACTGAACCACCCTTGCAAATCTCTCGGTTGATTCATCTTGTTAAATATTAATTTTAATTCCATAGTTGTGTCTCTCAGGAATGTAGTTTGTTTTAAAGCTGCATGCAGTGTTTGAGTACTATCCAAACATTTGTTAATACTAGAGTTTTAAAAGAACCTTGTGAAACATTCAACTCAGAAATCTGTCTTAGCTGGGCACAGTGGTGTGCACCTATAGTCCCAGCTATTCAGGGGGCTGAGGCAGGAGCGTCATGAGTTTGAGCCCAGCCTGGGCAAAATAGGAAGAACTCATCTCCAAAAAGCCAAGCAAACAAAAAGCTGTCTCATAGTGGGGACAAAGGCTGTTAGGCCATATTAGAACTTTGACAACAAATCATCAATTTTCTTATTAGTACTGATATATAGTAGAAGAAAAGAAGAAAAATGCCTGTATTAGTTTTCTAGGGCTGCCATAACAAAGTACCACAAACTGGGTGGCTTAAAATAATAGAAATTTATTGCCTCACAGTGCTGGAGGCCAGACATCCAAACTCCAGGTGTCAGCAGGGCTGTGCTCCCTCTGAAACCTGTTGGAGAATCCTTCTGTGCCTCTTCCTAGCTTCTGGTGGTTTGCTGACACTTAGGTGTTCCTTGGCTTGCTGCTGCGTAACCTGTCCCTGCTTTTGTCATATGGCACTTTCCCTGTGTATATGTATCTCTGTCTTCACATGGCCGTCTTCTTGTTAGGACACTGGTCATATTGGATTAGGGGCTCAGCCATCTCCAGTATGACCTCATCTTAACTAATTATATCAGCAACGGTCCTATTTCCAAATAAGGTCATATTCTGAGGCACTGGGGTTAGGATTTCAGCATGTCTTTTTTGGGGGATACAATTCAACCCATAACAGTGCCCAAGGAAGTTGGTATCATAAATTTCTACTTTCTTCTGTCTGGTATGTAGAGGGTGATGATTGAGTGTAGGACACTGACCATATCCAGGATATGAAAGCCTGGTCATTCAGCAGAGGAGGGCCACGCCCTGTGATACCTGAGGACTCGGATGGGTTGATGTGGGCCACAGGGGGCCTGAGAGGTCCAGGCCAAGGTGGTGTAGCACATAAAACTCGTCTGGCTTCCTAGTGAACTGCCCTACGGGGATAAAAATCCTCCATTCCTGTGGATGGCCCATAGTACATCCCTGGATCAAATTAAATCATCAAGAAGCTTTAGCTCTATTCTACACTGTTTTTACCACCTTGTACAAATGCTCTATCCTAGATTCTGCTTTGGAATTACCCCATAGGCTGGCATGGAGGGATATTATAAGAAATAGACACAAAGAATCTCACTACTATATTTACTATGGAGATATAGCTATATGGAGTCCTATTTAATAATAATGATGACAATGATGATAGCCATGAGTTCAAGTTTTTGTTTTAGTGTTTACTTTTTCCTGGGTTCAGTGCTAAGTCCTTTCTTATATTATCCTGTTTCATTATTACAACAACCCTGTGAGTTGATACCATTATTCCTAATATATGAGTGAGAAAAATGAAGCTTCCTCTGGCGGCTACACAGCTAGAAGAGATTGAAGACAAGATTCAGCCCTGGGCCTATCCCACTCCAGAGCCTGTATTCCTTCCCACTAAGCTTCACACTGTAGCAGGTGCTCACCTCTCCCTCCTTCCTCAGCCTGGGACAATGCAGTCCTGGATTTCCTTTGACCCCAAGGACTGCTCCTTCTCAGTCGCCCTGTCTGGGTTCTCCTTCTCTGCTGGACCTGTACTGTTGGAGAGACCCAGGCTTGTCCTAGGTCCCTGTTCTTCTCTGTTTTCACTTTCTCCCTCGGTCATCTCGTCAAATACCATCCCAATGCTGATGCATCCTAAATTTATGACTTTAGACTTGACCTCTAGACTTAAGTTGTATAACCAACTGTCCTTTGGACAATTCCACTGGGATGTCTAATGGACATCCCAAACTTAACATTTTGAAAATAGAACTTCTAAATCCTACCCGCAACTACCACCCCAAATCTGGTAGTCCTCCTCCAGTTTTCCCCATCTGGGTAACTGATAATCAGCTGTTGAGGAAAAAAATTCAAAGTTATACTTGATTCTTTTCCTTCCTCACCTCCCACGTCAGTCCATCAGCAAGTTCTGTTGCCTTTGCACCAAAACATGTGCTGAGTCTGTCTGTTTATTTCCAGCCTCACTATTTCACCCTAGTCTAGCATCTTACCCCACCCCCGGATCTTGGCCCGGACTCTCACTGGTCTCTGCATCTCCCCACAGCAGCTTGAGGGATCTTTAAAATATGTAGATCAGATCACATGTCCCCATCCCCTTGCTGAAAACCTGTCAGTGGCTTCCTACTGCCCTTAGAATGATCCGGACTCCTTACTCAGCTGGAAGGGCTGCCTTGCTCTCGCCCCAGCGCCTCTCTGATGTTCTTTCTTTTTATTTATTTTTAATTTTTACTATGGAAAAGACTAAACATATACAAAGGTAAGGAGACTATTATAAGGAACCCCTTTGCGGACCCATCAATAATTATTAACTCATGGTTAATCTTGTTTCTTCTTTATCTCCACTTACTTCCTCCCGCCTGTGTCATTTTGAAGCAAACTCCAGACATCTTATAATTTCATCTGTAAACGGTTTCAATAGGTATAAGTGAAACCTTGTAGAAAAATAAAATGTAAGCATAATACCATTATTATACCTAAAAATGTTAAGACCAGTTCCTAGTGTTATCAAATATCAAGTCAGTGTGCTCATTTCCAATTGTCTCAATGTGACAATTGTTCATATTTGCCAATTTGGTTTTTTTTTTACTGTTTGTTTGGTTCAGGATCCAAATAAGGTTCACATATTATGCTCATCAATAGGCCTTTTTAGTTTCTTTTAGACTGTAGATCCCCTTCAACTCTCTCTTTCTAGATTCCCCTTGCAATTTATTTGTTGAAGAAACTATTAATATTACAGATTATCTGTTAAGTAGTGATTCTCAGAGTCTGGGTTTTTCTGACTGCTACCCTTTGGTGTGGTTTAACGTTTTCCTCTGTCCTCTATTTCCTGTAAATTGGTTTTTGGCTCTAGAGGCTTGATTGGTTTGATTTTTTTCCTTATTGGGGCGACAGATTACCTCACAGGCGGTGGTGTAGGTAATCTTACCTGCCCTCTCCTTGCCCACCACTTGAGCCACACTGGCCTCTGTCCCGCCGCTCCTGAGGAGCCAGCTCCAACCTCAGGGCCCTTGCAGTAGCTGTTTCTCTGCCTGTCACCCTTCCCTCTGCCTTTGCTTGGGCAGCTGCATCATATCATTCAGCTCTCAGCCTAAGTGTCGCTCCTCAGAGCATCCCCTCCAGCACCTCGCTGTCTGCTTCACGGCACTTCTCACCCCCAGGCACTTTATGGAATTTGGTTTGTTGGCTTGTTTACTGTCTGCCTCCCCCTGAACTAGAGCATCAGCCTCGAGGGAGCAAAAGCCTCACTTCCCATGGTCACTGCTGTCCCCCGGCACCTGGAATACTGTCTGGCCCATGGTAGTTGCTCAGCATATGTTTGCTGAATGAGATGCCTCCATATTGGTAAGAGCCTGCCTCTCAGTCACGTCACTCTTTGTGTACTCAGGCCACCAAAGGAGGTACCGTCAAAGCTGCCTCAGGATTCAATGCTGCCGAAGACGCCCAGAGCCTGAGGAAGGCCATGAAAGGGCTTGGTGAGTGTCCCGCTGGAGGCGAATCCTCCGTCATGCGCTGTACGTCACGGAGTCACACCGGGGGGTACTGTGCGACTCTGGCAATCGTGAGTGGGTCTCCCGTTAAGAAAACACACAGGAACAAATTGGTTTTTCAAGACAAATTAGGTGGGAAGGGGCATTCAGTCTTCATTTTAATAAAGAATTTTAAATTTAATGCACTCATTATGGATTTCCAATTGTTTAAATCTGCTTTGAATTACAACATTAAGAATATGTATATAAGGACTGGGCGCCATGGCTCACACCTATAATCCTAGCACTCCAGAGGCTGAGGTGGGAGGACGCCTTGAGCTAAGGAGTTTGAGAGCAGCCTGAGCAAGAGCAAGACCCTGTCTCTACTAAGAATAGAAAAAATTAGCTGAGCATGGTGGTATACACCTGTAGTACCAGCTACTTGGGAGACTGAGGCAGGAGGATCACTTGAGCCCAGGAGTTTGAGGTTGCTGTGAGTTAGGCTGACACCATGGCACTCTAGCCCAAGTGACAGAGTGAGACTCTGTCTCAAAAAGAAAAAAAAAAGAATCTGTATATAAAACTTTAGAAATGTATTTGTTTTCCAAACAATTTGGTTCCCCCAATTGTTTAAATCTGCTTTGCATTACAACATTATGAATCTGTTTATAAAACTCAGAAATGTATTTGTTTTCCAATTAGAGCTGGTATGTGTATAACGCCATAAGGTTTACAAAGCAATTTCACAAACATAATCTCATTGGATGTGTGCAAGAACCATGTGATTTAGTGAAAGCAGTTCTTACTGTTGTTATTTTAGCCCTATTTTACAGATGTGAAACTGAGACCCAGAGAAGCTAAGTAACTCTCACAAAGTCATGTAGTACGTGGAACTGAGCCGTGGCTCACACTTGGCAGGGCCCCATCTCAAGCTGAGGCCTGACAGCTCTAAGTCCATGTTCTTTGCCTTGAGTCCCTCTGCTTGTCACAGCAGTGATGGGCACAGCTGCACTGTGACAGCACCAACATGCAGGTGTGGAGTTTAATGTGAGAAGGCTGATACTGTTTTCCAGTGTGCTACACTTCAAGGCCTCGTGCTGGGTGGGTCATATGGGGTGCACTGCAGGCTACCTGGCCTAGTCCCTGCCTCCAAGACTTGCCTGGGTGGACTTTCGGCCAGAGAAGTATCCCCTGCTTCTTAGCTGCTGTTTAGAATCTCCTTGAGAGTTGGGTAAAAACACTTGACCATCAGACCTTCTTTCCCAGGCTTTTGGTCCAAAAAGAGTTTGTTTTACTTAGCCTCATGCTGCTAACAGTAACAACAACTGTAGCACTAATAGCAAACGTTTATTAAGCTCTACTCTGGGTCAGGCATAGAGATTTCCATAGGTTATCACTTTCAGTCTTGGCAGCAGCTTATTTTACTGTTGAGAAGTTGGGGTGTGGTGAGGTTATTTAACTTGCCCAAGGTCTCAGAACCAGTAAGTGGCAGAGTCAGCATTCTAGGCAATTTCTAGAACACTTTCCCTCCATCTTTGCATGGTCAGTGCTTCACGTCTGACTGCAGAGCTGGAGGTTAAGCTACTGCCCACTTCTGAACAGAACATCGTACTGAATCTATGCATCTGTCTTCTCATTTTCCCTTTTTCATAAATAAAGAGAAAATGTACTGGACCCACCATTTTTTTTCAGTTTTATCCTCCTGATTCTTTGGTATAGGCAAGAACACTTTAATTTAGAACATGTACCACATGGCATTCAAAATTATCAAAATAGGAGACATTTGGTACAAACAACCCTTTTTCATTGTCTGCTATGTGTGGGCCTGTGTGAAGCCGACTGTCGGAGGAGACAAGGACTATAAAAACTTGTCCTTGTGGCCACCTAGTCCATGGATGCTAGCATAGCTAAGTCATGCACAGATATAACTATGGCCAGTTCACAATATGATAGGAGGGGCACAAGTAAGATCCCACTGGAGTTCACGGAGAGGAGATGACATTTCATTAGGGGCCTCAAGCAAACTTCTTGGAGGATGCAGAATTTCAGATGGGCCTTCGGAGATGAGTTTCAATAAACAGAGTTAAGAGAGAATGTGTTTCAGGGGAATGGAAGGGCATGTGGTGAGTCCTAGGGGAGTCATGGTAAATACATGCAAAGGCAGCTTGTGGCAGGAGGTCCTTGCAAAGCAGGAGTAGGCTGGTTGGGAGCTTTCTGAGAAGGCAGTTATCAAAGGAAGGTCCTGGGTGCTACTATGAAAGCCACCTTTGAGAATCTCAGACATAGGGTGAAGGCCCAAAGGCACTGGCCAGGAAGCAACAAATGCCAGAATCATAATGCTAACATGGAGGAGGTTGGGGAGACATATAAACCATTAGACTTGTAACAAGGAGGTCAGAAGAATGGAGTGCTATACAGTTGTATAAAGCATAAAAATTCAAGAGCTAAGCCTGTGAATTTGGCTGCTCTGCTGTCCTTTATGCAGATGCTCATAGTAGTGAACGGGATGTGGTAGACAGTGGAGTCTCAAATGCCAACGACAGCTCCTGTAGTAAATCCGGCAGACGGTGGGGAGCGTTTGTGTACTTCTGAGCAGGGGAAGGGCATTGTTTTTCTTTTTAGGAAAAGAAGTTTTAGGAAAGAGAGTTTTTCTTTTTAGGAAAATAAATCTGGCAAGACTTTGGGAAGACCAATTAGGAGGTAAGAATTAGCAGACTTTTGCAGTCGTCGAGGAAGAAACCCTGAAATCCTGAACTGGAGTGGTAGTGGTAGGAATTTTAAAAAGGGGAAGAACGCAAAGAAGGTTATAGAGCAAGACTTTGCATGACTTGGCAGGAAGTTTGAATGTGAAGGAAGGGAGAGGGTAAAAAAAAAAAAAAATCAAAGCTATGTTGAGGGTTCAAACTTGGAAGAAGAGTGGTGCCTTTCATAGAAACAGGAAGTGAGAAAAGGTGATGGACCGTCTCCCCCAGCTGAGAATGCAGAAGGGGAAAAGGATGGTTGTAACTGTCATTCCCCAGCCTCCGCCCCCCCACCTTTTTTTATAAGAACAGAAAGTAGGTCCTTAAGGTACATAAACTTAAAGTTCCATAGCTTCCTCCGTACACCTTACATTTTTCTGGATCTTGAGTCTTGCAAGGAATAATATGGTGAACCTACATTTTTTTTCATTCGTTTCTGAAATATTTCAAAGAACCACTTCTGTAACCCATCACAACTCCCCATACAGCAAAGACAATGAGAAAACAGAAGACTCACCAAACATACAGGAACATCCAGCTGTTACAAAGACAAGGGACCCATTTGAAAAATCAGAATAAAGTCCCCTTTGTAAAAGCTGCTGTAAAAAAAAAGGAAAGCAAAACTTAGGACATTTGAATTTGTAATTCATAACTTAAAGTTTTGGTAGGATGTTGTGTCATGGGAATTTTTCAGCAATTACATAAAGGGAACCATTTGAGTTCAGGAAAGGTAGATTAGAAATAAAAAACACAATTACAGATTTTAAAACACAGTGAATGCAGTGAGCAGGCAACTTAAATTCTGCAAAATGCCAAGCCAGTAAATTAAAAGACAAATTTGATTTGTTTCAAAACTCAGAGGAAATGATAAAGAGACAAAAACAAGCAGAGAAAAGGCAAGACTGTAGAAGACAGACATAGGAGATCCAAAAGATGTGAAAAGAATTCCATAGGAGGGGAAGAATTACTCTGGTCAGCATTTATTGAAGGTTTAGTAAGTGCTGGGCACTTAATTATCTTATTTAACACTTGCAGCAGCCCAGACAGGGAAAGTCCTATTATCATTCACATGGATAGATAAAGAAATTAATGCTTAGGGAAGTTAACTATTTTGTTCAGTGGTAAACAGCTAATTCAAGGAGAGCCTAAGACTCAAATCTAGCATCTGTTTCCCAGTAAAATAGACAAACTCTCTGAACGAGGACCTCTATTCTTAGAAAGCACTCTGCGTATGTTTGGGTAACCCATGTTCTCACTCCTCTGTCAAATCACACTCACTCACTGTCTCTGCTCTGCCCCAGGCACCGATGAAGATGCCATTATCAGAGTCCTTGCCTACCGCAACACCGCCCAGCGCCAGGAAATCAGGACGGCCTACAAGAGCACCATTGGCAGGGTAGGCCTACAAGACCACCTAAACCTAACCCTAACCCTAACCCTAACCTGTCCTGCTCCATGGCCAACTTACAGGAACTTGGCAGGCAACAGAGAAGAAGCAGGGCTCTCCCTGATCTAGATTCCTGAAGTGGTATGGCATTTTCAAAGATGGATCTTTTGTCTTGTTTAAAGATGTTCTTGGAAAAAAACCCAAACAACAACAACAACCAAAAAAAAAACAATTTCAACACGTTTCTGCCACTATACTTATCCACAAGTGATTTCAGGGAGCTCTGTGATTCACAGACCTCAAGGCCAACCTTCAACCCTTCCCACCCAAGTTCTCACAGGGCCTTAGTTATCGAATGGGCTCAGCTATCACCCTTTTGAGCACCAGGCAAGGCTGAGCTTCCAGAGCTGCTTCCCTGGCCTCGATGGCTTCTTTTAGGCCACTGTGGATGAAGACTCCCCAAAGTGACTAAAATGTTTAAATCCAGTTTGTTTTAAATAGGCTGTCCTAGGATTTAAGGTCTGTTTGGACTGTTCCACATGCATCTGCTTGTAGCATGCATTCATTCTTTTGATGCTCCTCAACGGAGGGGCACCCCCTCAAATTCTAGAGTGGGGCTTTACGTGTTCGCGTGTATGTTTGTATTTTAGTAGCTTATGCATTCAGATGTTGTTCACTTACCGTGTTTTCGCTTTCAGTTTGAATCCCACGCCCTCAGGAACCATCTCTTTTATCTCTATTTTCAATGACTCATTTATCAGAATCATTCCACTCAATCTTTCCACATCATTGCAAACCCTCCTATGTGGTTATCAAGAACCTTTTTATTGAGGAAGCATTATCAATGAGTGTCTCCAGGTGTCAGAGTACAGAAGCTCTATGTTAAGTATTTCTGCCCTGAGATACTTTTACAAACAGGCGAACGAACTGAGGCTACTTCTCAAAGACAGTATTAAACTGCTGGGTAGGGCCGGGCTGGCTCAGCTGTTCCCCAGAGCATCTGTGTGCTCACCTTGACTGGGCACCCCAGTAGGGAATGGGATTCCTGTGGTCAGAATTGCTCTGTCTTCTGGACATTTTAAACTCTTCTCCATCCCCACAGAAATTCAATGACCACAAACAGGCATGAATGTACCTGTGCCGTGTGAACTAGAGACCTAAACGGCATTGCCGCATGCATTTAGGATCGATGTTCAGCTTCACAACTAAGCTCATCGGATGGTAGTTGGTTAAGATGCCCGGCATTAACCGATTGAGCACTAATTTGTTCATTCAACATGTATGGCTATAACATAAAAATATGCACAGTAGATTGAAACAAAGTGTTGTGGAATCAGGTTCGTGAGAATCAGAGATCTGGGTTTGAATAGCAGCTCGGCTCCTTATTGATCAATTAAGTTAATTGATCTTAAGAAGTTTCTTAAACTCTCTGATCTGTTCTAGGAGGAAATGTGAATAAATGTCTTTAGAATTTGGTCCTTTGTCCAAATAATTATATTTCTTTTTAGGAATTGAGTCTTAAGAAATAATCATGAATGATCACAAAGATACAACTAAATGCCTTGTGTGTATAACAGTAGAAAAATAGAAACAAAGGACTGGTTAAAGAAGTTATATTGTACCTATATTTATATTTAGAAATCTCTGCAGCTGTTACAAATGTGCTAGGTAAATATTGACTTGGAGATGTATTCGGGATATACTGTTAAGTTAGCGAATACATTTAAGTCAGTGTCTACAAACATTTTGACCTGAAGGCCCCTTTATACTCTTAAATTATTGAGGACTTTTTTGTTTTTATGGATTATATCTATTGATATTGAACATATTAGAAAATAAAACTGAGGACATTTAAAAGTACATATTTGTTAACCTAGTAAAAATAACAATAAGTGTATTACATGCTACTGTAAATAACATTTTAATGAAAAATAGCTATATATTCCAAAACAAAAAAAAATTAGTGAGAAGATTGGCATTGTTTTAGGTTTTGCAAATCTCTTTAATGTCTGGCTTAATGGAAGACAGCCGGATTCTCCCATCTGTTTCTGCATTCAATTTGTTACAATATGTGGTTTTGGTTGAGGTATATGAAGAAAATCTGGTCTTGTACAGATATGTAGTTGGTAAAGGGGGGAGTATTTTAATAGCCTTTTGACATAATTATTGATATATAGATACGAGTAGCCTTACAAAAGCTCCAGTGTACATACGTGAGAGAATGACAGTGAAAAGGCGGCGAGTATGTCTTATTATCATTATGAAGATAGTTTTGACCTTGCTGGCCCCTGAAAGGGTCTTAGAGACCTCAGGCATCCCTGGACCCCACTTGGAGAGTGGCTGGTATAAGTTACTGTAGCGGTTGAGCGGAGCCACTTTCTTGTGTTGCAGGACCTGATAGACGACCTGAAGTCAGAACTGAGTGGCAACTTCGAGCAGACGATAGTGGCGCTGATGATGCCCACGGTGCTGTACGACGTGCAGGAGCTGCACAGGGCCATGAAGGTTTGTTTGTGCTCCTCCCTGCCTGCCCCTGGTGCTGTTAGTGCAAACACTGACAAGCTTCCTCCAGAAACTGCGACAAAGGCCTTCTGAGAGTAGGGAGGATGAAGTATAGGAGAAAGATTTTCCTTCATTTATGACAGCCGGAAAACATTACATTATATTATAGCATTATAATTTAAAGTTGTTTTCCAAAAAAGTTAAAGATTCGTTTATTTGCTTCTTCCTTGTGGCTCAGTGGGGAGTGATTGTAGCTTTTGGTACAGTGGCAGAAACTGTCTTGTGGTGTTAACGACTTTTGAGATATGTAAGCTTATGACTGACGCCAGGGGGCCTCCAGGATTAGAACTGGCAAAAGGGGTCTTGGCCTCCCTAGATGACCAATCAGCTGTGCTCTAGCTGGGGTCTGCCGATTTTTAATGACCAAGTATAAAATGGAAATCTAGATGGTCCCTGACTTAGGATGGTTCTACTTACAATTTTTCAACTTTATGATGGGTTTATCAAGATGTAACCCCATCGTCAGTTGAGGAGCATCTGTACAATTTCCCTCCTCAACCATGTCCACAAGTACTTAGCCTTGTGGAATGTTCTGGGCTAGGCTCTGGGAAAGCAAAGAGGTGACAAAGTCTTTGCCTGAAGGTTCTGTCCTTCAGAGGAAGAGAACAGAGGAAGTCAAGGAAAGATTAAGCCCCCAGAAAAGCAGAAACTGTACCTAACCTGGCACGATAACCAACACATAATAAACAGTCTATAAATGTTTGTTATTACTAATAATTATTATGGCAAACACATTGGATTTGGGTCAGAACAATTAAAAGTTAACAGATCATGTTGCGAGAACCCAGCGGGTTGTCTTTATTCTCTGCAGATTCATGGCCGTATTCCCTCTGTGTCTGGGACTCAACTTTGTAAACTGGCTCATATTCCCCCCTCCTCTGGTTTCGTGTTTAGGGAGCCGGCACAGATGAGGGCTGCCTGATCGAGATCCTGGCCTCCCGGACCCCTGAGGAGATCCGGCGCATAAACCAGATCTACCAGCAGAGTATGTGACATCCTCAGTGGCCCTGGCCACAGTTTTGCTGTGATTTGCTGAGAATGAGACTAGCAGCGGGTAGTTATCCACTGGTTAGACCCTCTTCATAGAAACGCAGGACGTGAGGGATCCTAGGTGCCAAACTGCTTTGAGGCAGATCCCTGTCGAAGCAAATGGCTGACTGTTGGCTTCTTAAGACTTCTCACATGAAGACGCCACTCTACTTGGGCTATCCAGTGCAGTATTTTACATTCTAAAAGTTGGAAAGCTGTTCCTCATTAGCAAGCAAAGAATCAAAAGTGTTTGTTCAAAATGGTGGCACCAGCAAATCTTAGCAGCCTGGAGGGGCTGTCTGGCCCAACTTCTTACCTCCAGACTGGACTTTATGTCCTCCAGCCATCTCAGAACGATGGCCATTCACTCCCCTCTTAGAAACCTCCAGAGGATGATACATACAAAAAGCCTTTTAAAAAAGGCATGCCTTTTTGCCATAAGAATATAACAAAAGGCTGGGCGCGGTGGCTCACGCCTGTAATCCTAGCACTCTGGGAGGCCGAGGCCGGCGGATTGTTTGAGCTCAGGAGTTCGAGACCAGCCTGAGCAAGAGCGAGACCCCGTCTCTACTAAAAATAGAAAGAAATTAATTGGACAACTAAAAATATATAGAAAAAATTAGCCAGGCATGGTGGCGCATGCCTGTAGTCCCAGCTACTCGGGAGGCTGAGGCAGAAGGATTGCTTGAGCCCAGGAGTCTGAGGTTGCTGTGAGCTAGGCTGATGCCACGGCACTCTAGCCCGGGCAACAAAGTGAGACTCTGTCTCAAAAAAAAAAAAAGAATATAACAAAAAATGCACAAAGGTTTAGATCCCATAGTGTTTATTAGCTATTATTTTAGCTAAAAATGTCCAACAGTAGCAGATTAGCTAAAGAAAATAGGGCACACTCACACAATGGACTGTTATGTAGTCATTAAAACTCATATTGAAGAATATTATTAAATAACATTAAATGGTATGGAATATAGATAAGTGGAAAAGATAAGCTGTAAGATACTCTGCTGTGATCCCATTAAAAAAATTGACACAGATAACAACACACCATGTTTTTAAGAAAGGAAAATAATATGTGTATGTCGGGGGAAATTAGGAACTATATTCACCAAAACATTATCAATGATTATTATTTCTAGGTGATGAGATTATGGGGGAGTTTTTTGCCCCCCCCCCTTCATGATACTGATTTTTTTTTGTAAGTTTTCTGTAGTCAACGTGTATTACTTTTGTAGGGAAAAAAACCAACCACAATAAGAGCTTTTTGGTAAGTGTTCAGAGCAAGAGATTCTAAACCTTGAGAGTCTGGAATTTGTACCTGGATCTCAATGCAGGTTTTCTCCCCCGAGGGCAGTGAAGGGTTGGAGCATCTCCTGGGTAACTTGTCAGGACCTCTCCAGTGAGAGGTGTGGTAGAAAAGGTGCATGCTGGGATTTGTGTTTGACAGCCCCCTCCCCTGCCCCCAAGGATGGGTTCAGAGGCTCCACTCTGGCCTCCCAGCTGTGACGCTGCATCTCTGAGAACCTCGTTCAGAACAGACCCCTGGACAGTGGGAACCACGGAGAGAGGATTCATCCCCAGCTTTCTCGACTCCAGCATTTTAAGGAACAGGAGCATCTCATTTCACTATGATGACAAGATAAACTTAGCTTAATCATTTTACCAGAGTTCAGTTTTTGAAAACTGTGTGTGGGGTGGAAAACCTCGTGACGAGCTGCTTTGGTAAACAGGCTGATCTCGAGGGGACAGAATGCTCTGGAGTGAGACACAGCATAGGACAAGACTGTTTATCCTAATGTTGCTAATTTCACTCTCTTGCTAGAATACGGACGGAGCCTTGAAGATGACATTTGCTCTGACACGTCGTTCATGTTCCAGCGAGTGCTGGTGTCTCTGTCAGCTGTGAGTCACTGTCTCTGTTGGCTGCTTCTGCTGGGGGATGGGTTTTATTGAAATGCTCCCCTCGCCAGCCTTTCTCATCCTTTCAGCCCCCCAAATGTGGATCTTCTCCAGGTGTTGTTCTTGGGTCTGTTATATTATTTCTCCTTCAGAGACTCTGGCCAGTCATGCGTGTCCATTTGTTCTATTTAATTCAATATTTACAAGTATCTAATGCATACCAGGTACCCTTTTTGGTGCACTGAGAGTTACGAAGACAATTGAGAGGCAGTTCCTGTGCTTTAAGAGTTCGTACTGTCGTAAGGGAATATATCAGGTGCACACGTTGCATGAAGAGAGGCACATAGTAAAAGGAAGAGTCAAGGGGAGGTTCTGGTTGCAGAAACAAAGAAAAGACTTCACGGCGTGAGTTCAGAGAGGACTTGGAGGACTGCTAGAATTTCAAGAGGCAGAGATGTGGGCGGGTGCATTCCAGGCAGGAAGAACAGCAGGAACAAGGCGAGGAGGCGGGAAACACATGGGGTGTGTTCAGGGAACAATTGGTTGGGCAGTCAGGCTGGTAATTCTAGAAGCAACTTGGAAGGATGAACTGGGATTCCATGTTGGGAGGAGTTTACATTTTATTTATCTGGAGAGCAGTAGGGAACCACCAAAGGTTGGGAGCAGTAGGTGATGTGATGATGATGATGATGATAGCAATGTGATTAGAACTGCATTTTCAGAAGAGTAATGTAATAGTGAGGTGTAGGATGAACGGTGGTGAGCAACTGGAGGCTGGGAGACCGGGTAGGAAGTTACTCAGTATTCCAGGTGGGAAATAAAGCAGGATTGGGCTGGGTGGGGCAGGGATGCCAGAAAAGAGAAGATGGAGATTCGAGACCTTTCATATCACTTTCTAACCGCATCCTTGTCCCGGCCTTCTTCTTGAGCACAAGGCTCTTGTTTCTGTTGCTTTTCAGATGTTTCCCTACAGAGTGGCCCATTTTGTCGCTCTTTAGCATTCCTCTGAGGTTCTAACCCTGCCCTCCTGTGAGCTGGTGTTGGAGGGGTGGGGGACATTTTCGTATGCTCCTTAAGTCCCACTGCAGGTCCCAGATTCTCTTGACTCTCCTCTGCTCCCAGCCCCTTTTTGGCAGAAGTTGATCGCTGTAGAGTTGCCAGGTAGGAAGGCAGGAGTCAGCTGGGAAGACACAGGGGGTGGGGTGGTGGGGAAGGCAAGGAGATAGTGGAGGGAGCAGTCATTCTCCTTCCCCTTCTACTGGCAGAGACACTGGGCAACATGAGGGGCCACACTGAGGCTAATGTCCTGTAGGCATAGATCAGAAGACATCTGTCCTCCCTAGGTCCGAAGTCCCACTCCTTATGGCATTTTGTCTAATTACCATGTCCTTGGGTTCCCAGACCTTCTGCCTTAACTGTGCCCCCAAATCTTCAGGGATACTCTCTCATTCTTTTTGGTTGTTTTTCTCATCCTCAGGGTGGCAGGGATGAAGGAAATCAGCTGGATGATGCTCTTGTGAGGCAGGATGCCCAGGTTAGTACAACTGCAGCTTCTTTCGAGAAGAGTCGTCTTCTCTTTTGCCAGTACGACAGGCCTTAATTGGTGGACAACCTCTTATATTGCAGTGTATATTAGCCAGGCCGGGATATATCATGAAAAAAAAAAAAAGCATTCTCACAGATGACAGTTTATAACAGAGGTTTTTTATTTTCGCAGAGGGACCTGGTGCTTGGAGGTGGCACTGGACATCATTACATAAGCACTCCTGGGTTCCACGTTTCTTGACATTGGGTCCATTGTGTGGCAATCCCAGATAACCACTTGGAGGTGATTGCTTTTTTCACTGTGCATTTTTACTTCCCCAAAGAGAACATCTATAGGACCTGTGTAAAACAACATGGCACAGTGTATACCCTGTTGGGTAAAACTGATAGCAAACCCCAAAGGCAGGTGCTTCTCTGGTACCCAACCCCTGGTCTAATCAGCTGTGGCCCAATAACACTAATTATAATGGCTAATAAAATATGGGTTCTTACCAGATTCCAAACACTGTTCTAAGCTCTTTATATGAAGTATGTCATTGAATCCTTCCATAACTCTATAAGTATTGCTACCCCCATTCTACAGACAAGGAAATTGAGGCTCAGAGAAGTCAAATTCCTTGCTCAAGTTGAGATAGATACTAATTGGCAGAACTGGAGATTTCAACGCAAGCAATTTGCATCTAGATCCTGTATTCTTAACCAATCCACCACCATAGAGCATGATTGGTCCCATTTAGTGTGTGAGGTATGAATCACTATGCTTTATGTAGAAAAGGAGCTGTTGCTTTCATTAGAAGGGAGGGGGTATGTGTATGGCTTGGGCTTATCAGTGCTTGGCCGCTGGGTTTCAAGAAGAAGCACCCCAAAAGCAAGTATCTGGTTGAACCAGTGGAAGTTGCATGACTGTTTATGATCTAGCCTCAGAAATCACAGTGTCACTTCTGCTATACTTTATTAATTGAAGTGTACTAGTCAGGGTTCTTCAGAGAAACAGAACCAGTAGGGGTGTGTGTGGGGGTGTGTGTGTGTGTGTGAGTGACACAGAGAGATTGATTTATTATAAGGAATTGGCTCACAAGATTATGGAGGTAAGCAAGTACCAAGATCTTCAGGGTGAGTCAGCAAGTGAGACCCAGGACATGGTTTTGTTCCAGTCTGAGTCCAAAGCCTGAGAACCAAGAGAGCTGATAGTGTAGTTCCCATCCTAAGGCCAGCAGGCTGGAGACCCAGAAAGGGCCAATGTTTAAGTTCAAGTCCAAAGGTAGTGAAAAAAAGCCTGATGTTCCAGCTCAAGGCAGTTAGGTAAGAGTTCCCTTTTACTCTTGTGGGGGTCAACCTTTTTGTTCTTTTGAGGCCTTCAACTGATTGGACGAGGCCCACCCACAGTAGAGAGGGCAATCTGCTTTACTCAGTCTACTGATTTAAATGTTACTCTCATCCAAAAAAAACCCTCACAGAACCACCCAGAATGTTAGACCAAATATCTGGGCACACCAGGCCTAGTCAGGTTGACACATAAAATAAATCATCCACAAGCCATCACAAGCCTGATCAGATTCAAGTTTAAGAAGAAATGAATTAGATCAACTTTTTGAGCCTTTTCAGCTTAAAATTCTATGATTATGTTAATTGACTCTAAAGCAGTGAGGAAATCTGAGAAAGAAGTAAAGAAACAGAGGCATAGATGGTGGTAAACCCAATGAGTGACAATGTGTGTTAGAGTTAAGACTATTTAGAGAAATTTAACAAGCCAGCTGCTTATTATAAGTCAATAGTCGTTCTGATTTATCAATAATCTAGTTCAAGTGAGCCAAATCAATTTCTTTATTCCTACTCGTTGGAATGTAAGCAATTACCAATGGGATCCTGGTTCTACTGTGAGACAGATCATTCTAGAGCAGGGCTGTCCAACAGAACTTTCTGCGATGATGAAAACATTCCACATCTGCACTGCCCTGTATGGGTGGCCACTGGCCACACGTAGCCACTGAGCACTTGAAATGTGACTGAGGAGCTGAATTTTAAATTTTATTTAATATTAATTAAAATTTAAATAGCCACATGAGGTTAGTGGCAACTGTATGTGACAGCCCAAGTCTAGGGCATTCCTTTTAGCTCTTAAGATTGAACTATGGAGTCTGCATACAGGGAACTGTGGGTGTTGCCGCGACTCCAGGGAAGTACTACAGGATCCCAATAGTCATAAGGAAAAGTCCTCGCCTGTAATCCTAGCACTCTGGGAGGCCGAGGCAGGCGGACTGTTTGAGCTCAGGAGTTCGAAACCAGCCTGAGCAAGAACGAGACCCCGTCTCTACTAAAAATAGAAAGAAATTAATCGGACAACTAAAAATACATAGAAAAAATTAGCCGGGCATGGTGGTACATGCCTGTAGTCCCAGCTACTTGGGAGGCTGAGGCAGGAGGATCGCTTGAGCCCAGGAGTTTGAGGTTGCTGTGAGCTAGGCTGACGCCATGGCACTCTAGCCCGGGGAAAAGAGTGAGACTCTGTCTCAAAAAAAAAAAAAAAAAGAAAAGAAAAGTCCTGAGTCATTTCCACTCAGCACCACTTCCACCCCCATCACCAACAACATAATACTAAGCCAGCTCAGCTCTTTGAAGTTCTGGAAATATTTGCATATGTCCTGGCACATCCTTTTTGGTGCTTTAAACTGGTGCTTTGTTTGGCTTCAGGACCTGTATGAGGCTGGAGAGAAGAAATGGGGGACGGATGAGGTGAAATTTCTAACTGTTCTCTGTTCTCGGAATCGAAATCATCTGTTGCATGGTAAGGCACTTACCTCACTTCCCAAGGAAACTATTTGAAAGACAATGAAAACTATATTGCTCCTAATTAATTGTAACCTTTTCTCCTGCAGTTGGTACAGAGAACCGATTGTACTGAACTGCCTTAGATTCTTACCTGGGAAATGCATGAGTCCAATGATGTGCATGAAAGCCAATTTCTGAAAGATTAATTATGAAGAATTAGCAGAAATACAATGTATTCATAGATGTTTGGTGTTCCCATTACTAGGAAACTTACCTTCATAGACAGTCCTTTTTCTAAAATAGCCCCAAGACTCTCATTTTAATTTAGTTACATAAGAAAATAATCTTCAGTAGAACAGGAAGCAATAAAATAGAAATGTTGGTTGATATTTATTCCTGTTTAACATCCAAGCTGTAAAGCTAATAAATGTGATTTCTTTAGGAGTTATGTTGCATAATATGAATAGTGGATAATTTCAAATTTTATTTCCTATGTGTAATGTTTCTAATTTGTTTCTGATAATTCTAAACTTTGTAATATGCTTTTAACTCGTTTGGGGGAAAGATGCTATACAATTATAGAATATTTGTTGTCAGGTTTATAGTCTTCTTGTAAACAGCAGCAAGGGTTTAATAAGATATTTCATCTTTTACATAAGCTGTTCAGGTTTTTATGTACATCATACTTTTATAAACCCACCACGCCCTTATAATCACACACACTGATTTACAAAGCTCGTGGGAAATTTGAGAATGAGTTTGCTAAATTGAAAACATAAGGTAATTGAAAAGTACAACACATTTTGAAGTTGTAATTATTTCAGTTATTCCACAGTGACCAAAAAACAGGTGATTGCTCCTGTTAATAAACCTCCTGGGCTACCATCAGATGCACCAACTTCTGATTCATTGCCATCCCTTGCCTGATTACGAATAACACAAATCTCCCCCTGGTGGTATTTTCCAAGAACTTCAGGTCCTCAGAAGCCGATTTCATACATTTGTAAGAATTTTTACTTGCAGGCACAAATGCTGCAGTTGGGCAGTTATAAAATATCTGTTTGTAAGCCACTGGCAGGAAATATTTTAAGCATTATCTGGATAAAGAAAAATTCATAATTTTCTTACCAAACAACAATGGTGAGGATTCACAATAAAGTTTTAAAAATACTTCTCTATCTTCTATGTGCAGTGTTAAGCATATCATGAGCATTGTTTCTTGCAACATACCAATGGAGTAGTCATTATTTTCCCCATTTTACAGTGGAGAAAACTGAGGCTTAGAAAGTGTATCAATTAAATTCTTTAATTCCAGGCAATATACACTGACTCGAACGTAAGAAAAGAGGAAATAATACAGAGTCAGACAAGAGGGAAAATGAAAAATACTGGTAGCTCACAAAATTGAATGGAGAGATGAACAACTTCAGGAAGAACAGAAACCAAGGCAGTTCTGGGGATCTCAGTAGAAGGGAGTGTGGATTTTATTTCTAAGGCAGAGTTTTCTGAAGTCTGTTCTCCAATAAAAATACTGATTCTTGAACCCCTTCTTCAGACTGGTTGAATTAGAATCTCTGGGAGTGACACCCAGAAATTTTAATAGGTATCCCAGGTGATGCTTATGTTCTTTGAGGATAAAGATGACTCAGTGCTTTTGGCCATCCCCATGATCTGCTCAATTTTAAATTTTTTAAATTCCCAGGAAGGTAAGTCTAATGGGTCCTGACTAGGTGAACTGCTTACTTGTTTGATAGAAGTTATGGTGTGTGTTTTTGGGTAGGAGTGTCCCTTGATTGACAGCCCTGTGAAATCACACTGATGGAGGTGAGGCAGCACTCTGAAGAAGATAAACAAAATAGATACCTGCTCTGAGAGGACAGAAAGAGAGGAAAACATATTCATCACATTCAAAAATACTTGGCAAAAAAGCAAACAAATTTAATTATGTTAAAGCCTATTAAAAGATGCAACCAGCTATTATTAAATATGACTCAGTTTTGAAGAGATTGAATTGCTCAGTTTTTGTTTTTCTAACTCTGCCATAAACTTGATTTTATGAATTGCTCTAGTTTTGATGAGCCAGAAGGAAGATGAACACACAGATGATTGCAAGGCCAAAATTACAAAAAGACACATTCTGCTTATTAAGGAAACAATGAGAAAAGAAAGCAAATGTCTCCAGAGGTCATGTCCATTTTATGTGTGAGGAAACAGGGTCCCAGATAAGGGAAGGGACTTGTCTGATGTTCTCCAAGCATCACAGTACTTCTTCCTCACCCAGGCCCATTCATTCCACTGTGCCATGTCCTTCCTGGGTGCCTGCCCACATCACTAATTAGTTTCCTCTTGAAATATGCCAAAGAATAAATAGTGCAGGCTAGTTAAAAAATGCTCATTCTCTCCACAAATTTTAGTTTCCTCTATTCTTTCTTTTATTGATAATACCATTTTGTTATTATTTGTAGTGTTTGATGAATACAAAAGGATATCGCAGAAGGATATTGAACAGAGTATTAAATCTGAAACATCTGGGAGCTTTGAAGATGCTCTGCTGGCTATAGGTAAGCTAGTAGGGGCTGGGAGTGGAGAAACAAATGTCTATAGACTTTTCTCCTGTTATAAATTTGTTGGCATGGAGACACAGAATTTTGTTTCAGAGATCAAAGTTATTTAAATCACTCATGGTGCGTTCCAGAATTTTAAACAAGAAATATTATATACAACCTGATTGCTATTGTGCCATCATGCAGTTTATGTATTTAATATCTTATGTACCCTTATATCTCATTATATGGGAAAGATAATACTATACTAGCTGCATCTTGCAAGTCTGTGAATGGTTTGAATTCATAACTGTCATATGGTAGAGACAGTAATCATCATTTTGAAACTATATGCCACCCTATGCTGGTGACCTTTATTAATTACTTTTCCAGGAACTTCATGATAAATTGAGGGAACTTTCTATCTGTGAAAATGTATGTTCATAAAATGTTGTTTAGCTAAAATTTCTCCAGCCAAGCAATATTACTTGGTATCCTGTAGAAAGTGAGGGAACAGCTGTCACTTTTCTTTTCTCACAAGTCTTATCTGTAATCTTTTCATTTCTTTTTTTCTCTACAGTAAAGTGTATAAGGAACAAACATGCATATTTTGCTGAAAGGCTTTATAAATCGATGAAGGTAAATGGCTTCATTTTTAGCATCTGAATGACTTTGGCATATATTATGTTCACCTTCTAAGGCTTACTTATACACCCCCCATCAAATTTCACTGAAATATCCAATGCAACTCATCAAATACTTCACTGAGTGCCTACTAATAACAATGCTAGGTGATATTTATTGACAACTTAGGATGTGTGGATCACTGTTCCTAATGCCTTATATGCATAGATTAATTTTATCCCCACAACAGCTCTATGGGACAAGTACTATCATTAACCCCCATTTTACAGATGGAGAAACTTAGGCATAGAGAGGCTACGCAGTTTGCTCAAGGTCCTCAGTGAGGATGAGATGGAGTAAGGATGCAAACCCTGGCAGTCTGGCTCCAGAGCCCATACTCCTAACCCTGCACTGCATTCTGTGCAGGCACCCGTGATGGGATCATGAGAGGTGCAGGAAAGACCAAACTGTAGTCCTTTCGAAGAACGTCTAGCCTTATGGGGAAAGCAAGTACGTGCAAAACACTAATAACAACATGATAGAATGTAAGCCAGCAGTTGAGGATCCAAATATTATAGGAACAGAGAGGAAAGCGTATTTTTTTTTCTAATTTTTTTGGGGGGACCGGGGAGGCTCTGTAAAGAATATATGAAGAAGTTAGCATATTTGAGCAGGACCTTCAAGGAAGTTTT
Source organism: Indri indri (assembly GCA_004363605.1). Taxonomy (NCBI): domain Eukaryota; kingdom Metazoa; phylum Chordata; class Mammalia; order Primates; family Indriidae; genus Indri; species Indri indri. The sequence continues at coordinate 24,854 of RJWJ010010442.1, read as the reverse complement.
ACATCAAAGGATTTTACATGGTAAGGGAGAGGGAGGTAAGGCTGAGAAGGGCAGGATGACATTCCAGGGAATCGTGGATGAGTCAGGCAGGCTGGACAAAACAGAGTGGCTCTCAAGAAAGGCAGAGGGCAGTGTCCTCTGGTCAGAATATAGAGTGTTGGAAAAGTAAGCTGTGGAGAGCCTTGAATACCATGGCAAGGAACAAGGCTATTCCTCAGGCCTCCAATGTTGTGGAACAAACGATACTATCAGCAAGAGTCATCCCTAATCTTGCCTTGATAGACTGAAGAAGATACTCCCTGAAAACCAGCTAGTTTTTCGTGTCTGCGGGATCTTGTTTTCTTCCTTAGGGCTTGGGCACGGATGATAACACCCTCATCCGCGTGATGGTTTCTCGAGCAGAGATTGACATGATGGACATCCGGGCACAGTTCAAGAGGCTCTATGGAAAGTCTCTGTACTCTTTCATCAAGGTGGGTCCCAGCAGCCTTGGGCCAAGGGAAAGCACCGAGGAAAGGGCAGCTCTGACCTCAGCATGCAGCACTCCCTGTCCCTTCTCTTGGCATTACTATTCCCTTTAAAAATGGTACACCAGATACTTCCAGTCTCTCTCCTTTCACATAGACATTTAAACCTTTGCCAGGATAGAGGCTGGAAATATTTGCCTTCTAAATATAGTAATTATTTCATATTGACCCAGACAGAGAAAGATTACATTTTAATGAATACTTTCAAGAGCACAATTTCCTTATCCACCCAATTATCATAAAAGATAAGCAACTGAATCCAGAGTCCTATGCAGGGCCAGCTGAGGTCTGCTGGAAGTATGGGAAAGCACTTTAGTTAACCTGAATTAACCTGTTCCTCACCTGGCACCAGACTTCTAGGAGTCCTAAGGTGGCATAGGAGTGATGAGAAATGATTCACATCCCTCAAAACCCCTCATTACCAGGATTTTGCTTCTTGAGGAAGCCATAAGAGTCTCATGGACATGAAACTGAGAAAAATTTCCTTGGAAACTGGGGTTGCCGGCACAACAAACTTCAAATCAGGATTTGATCTGTGAATTAAATATTCTGAATCCTACTCATAGCTTGGAGAGGTCTGTTAGGTGATTTGAGCTAAAGATTTTGTTACTGTGCCTACAAGGCATTCAGGAACTTGTTTCTATTTCTGTTCAGGCTATGAGGTAACTTTATTTTGCAGAGCTAAACTATAAGATTTGAGGATGACCATAAATGAAGTTATGGGAAAATATACTTGTATCATATAATATAGAGTTAGCATACCTATATTAAGAACTTTACAAATCACTAGGAAAAAAGAACACTGGGCAAAAGGATATTAATCATGCATTTCATGAAAGATGAAACAAAAAAAAGCCAAAAATATATAGAAAATATGGAATCTCACTAATATTTAACAAATTACAAATGAAAACAAATCATCATTTTTTACCTAATACCTTAACAAAGTTTAAAGAGATCATAACCAGCAATGGGAAGTGCTTGGGGAAAACTCACTGTCTTGTTTTATGGAGGGACTATAAACTGGTACAACTTTTATCTGATAAGGGTTTACAATTCAGAATATATAAAGAACTACAACTCAACAACAAAAGACAACCCAATTAAAAAATAGGCAGAGGATTTGAATAGACATTTCTCCAAAGAAAATATAGAAATGGCCACTAAGCATATGAAAAAAATGCTCAACATCATTAATCATTAGGGAAATGAAAATCAAAACCAGAATGAGATATCATTTCATACCTAATAGGATGGCTATAATTAAAAAGAAAAAGCAAGTAAACAAATTCCCCCACCTCCAGAAAATAACAAATGTTGGTGAGGATATAGAGAAATTGGAACTCTCCTACATTGCTAGTGCGAATGTCAAATGTTGCAGCCACTGTGGAAAAGTCTGGCGCTTCCTCAAAAAGTTTAACATAGAATTACCATATGATCCAGAAATTCCACTCTCTGGTATATACTCAAAAGAAATGAAAACAGGGACACTCAGACAGATACTTGTACACCAATGTAAACATTATTCACAATAGGCAAAAGATAGAAACAACCTAAGTATCCATCAATACATAAATAAACTAAATGTATATACATACATAAAAAGGAATGACATTCAATGGTAGGCTGTCATGGAAAAAAATGACATTTCTGATACATGGTTAAATCTTGAAAACATGCTAAGTGAAATAAACCAGACACAAAAGGACAAATATTGTATGATTCCACTTACATATAATACGTAGCATGGGTAAATTCACAGAGACAGAAAGTAGATTAGCGGTTACTAGGGATTGGTGGGGGAGGAATGGGGGAAGTTATTGTTTAATGGGTACAAAGATTCCATTTGGGATGATGAAAGGGTTTTGGAAATAGCAACAATGGTTGCACAACATTGTGAATGTAATTAATACCACTGAATTATATACTTAAAAATGATTAAAATGACAAATTTTATATATTTTAGATATATTTACCATAATAAAAAAGGTTTCTGAAAGATTTTGAATAAAATTATTTAATAAAATGTGCAAAAAGTACAATAGGTAATATGATACTTCCATCATAGCATCATTTATATTAGTTTATTATATTATTTGTTTACGTAAATATATGGTATTTCTAGTATATAATTTATTATATAACATTATTATTTATATTAATAGGGAATAACCTAGATGGGTTATAGAAAATCCATATGATATAATATTAATACTATATAGGCACTAAAATGATACAGTAGAAATATATTGATTGGCTTGGGAAAACATCACTATACAGTATTTATATGTAAGTATGTACATATATGGGTATACACACATACCACTAGAAAGACTGAAAATAAAAATACATGGCCCATTCAATAATAATTGTCCAAAGAAGCAAAAATAGACCAGGCACAATGGCTCACGCCTGTAATCCTAGCACTTTGGGAGGCCAAGGCAAGAGGATTGCTTGAGGCCAAGAGTTCAACACCAGCCTGGGCAATAGTGAGACCCCATAGCTACAAAAAATTTTTTTTAATTAGCTAGGCTTTGTGGCTGGTGCTTGTAGTCTCAGTTACTCGGGAGGCTGAGGCAGGAGGATGGTTTGAGCTGAGGACTTTGAGGTTGCAGTGAGCTGTGATTGTGCCACTGGACTCCAGTCTCCAGTCTGGGTGACAGAGCAAGACATTGTCTCAAAAACAAACAAACAAACAAACAAACAAACAAAAGTAGAATAGAAGCATGAAATATGTAAATAATAGAAAAATGACAAATGATAAAAATATAAGTTATAAAAATAAACTCTCAGGTTAGGTAAAAAATATAAAATCCAACTTCATGTTGTTTATAAGGAACAACTAAAATATGGTGACATGTAAAAAGTTTACAGAAAAAGCCAGGGAAAAAGAATATTTGACAAATACAAGAAAGCAGGGATTACACTATTAGCAAAAAGAATTTAAAGAGAAAAAACCTTAAATAGGAGAAAGTGGATCACTTTATAATGACAAAGGTAACAATTCACAAAACTTTAGGTACCAAATCATACTGCATTCAAATGTATAAATAAGAAATTTGAGGCTCCAAAAGAAGACTGATGGAAATACTATGCTAATGAGAGCCTTTAATGCACCTTATTCTTTGGCAGATTAATGAGGCAAAGTATAAACAAGGATATATCAAGATTGGTTTTAACAGATATTTATTAAACTTTGAACCCTATATAGAGATTCCATCTTTTCTAATGCCCATGAAGGACTAATAAAAATCTATCATTAGACCATAAAAATTTCTATGTAGAAATTATAGAACATTTCTGGAAGGCTGGTTTGTAATCCATATCAAAAAGCTTTAAGAAAATGCATGCTCATTAATCCAGTAATTCCCATTTTATGAAATTTTATCTAGAATAAATCATTTAAAAAATTTAACTATAATATGCTTATTGAAACAGTATTTATAATAGTGAAAAATTGGAAACAACATAAATATCCAACAATGGGGAGGGGAAAGGGCATGATGAAATAAATTATTTTACCTATGTACAATGGAATATTCTGTAATCATTAAATAACGTTGTAGAAGAATAACAAATAGGGAAATATTCTTGCTATATTGTTAAATGAAAAAGCAGAATATAGAAGAATACTACAGTTCCATCACATCGATATTTCTATGCATAGAAAAAAGACTGGAAGGATATGTGCACACCACAATGTTAATAATAGTAATCTTCAGATGGTAGAATAATGGGTGATTTTTATGTTCTTTTTTGTCTTTATTTCCTACAGTGAACAAATATGACTTTTGTAATAAAAAATAACAAAAAAAATTTTAAAGAGCTAAGAAAAATCCAGGAAAAGTTGACTCAGATGACTTTGAACTGTCAACATTTTAAAACCCACTTTTATCTGACTGTAACTTTGCTTTCGTTTCCCCCAGGGCGACACATCGGGAGACTACAGGAAAGTACTGCTAGTTCTCTGTGGAGGAGATGATTAAAATAAAATCCCAGAAGGATAGGAGGATTCGCAACACTTTGAATTTCTTTAACTTCATTTTTCTACACTGCTATTAGCATTATCTCAGAATGCTTATTTCCAATTAAAACGCCTACAGTTGCCTCCTTGGTTATAGACTGTATTATTATTCATCTATAATTAGTCATTATGATGCTTTAAAGTTGTACTTGCATTTCAAAGCTTATAAAACCTAAATGGAGATTTAAAATTAGAAATAAAAATGTACTCCATGTTTTTAACAGATTACTTCCTCATTTGTGTTTCACAGAATTGAATATATTATTTCATATTTTCTTTGCAATGAAAAACTTTTAAAATGGAAGACTGGAAGACTTTTAAAAATCATTTTTCCTCCCTAATCCTATTTTCGGAGTGGCTAGTAATGTCTTCATTTGAAATTGTGAGCATCCAGCTAGTAAGAATACCCATCCAATTTCTATTTTTCGTAGTTATAGGTTGTAGATATGAAAGCATCCACAAATCTTTTTAGGTTTTGTCTATAGTGTTAGTTGATCTTTACTAAGTTTAGTGTGGGAGACTTCATCACATCTTCTGTTATGATCACTTTCTCCAGCTGAAGTATATAAAATCACCAATTTATCTGAACAAAATAAATTCTAAGTGTGGTTATACAAATCATACATGTCTGGTTACCAAACATAAGTGCTGAACATTCCGCAATATTACGGTTAATGCCTTAATCCAGCTTGAAGGTGAATGGAAAAAAATTAAGCTTCAAACTAGGTATTCTGGTAATGATATAATGCTCTGAATTTAGTTTGACTTAAAACTTTTGGAGCTAAAAATACTTTTTAAAATCTTTTTTGATTTTGTTGATTGTAGTAATTTATGTTTGCACTATGCCTTTCAACTCTAGAATCATTGTAAAGGTATTGGATTTCATTTAAAAGTTCACTTTTTATGAACATGGAAAAACAATTTTAATAAAAAATGGTGCCTTTAAAATGAGGTATATTCTTTCTCATTGACTTTTCCACTTCTGAGTTTTTTCATCCTGGACTCTGAAAGAAGCTATTTTTGAAGGACTTGTGTTACTCAATTTCTATTAGGAATTACGACATAAGAAAAAAATAACATATTTAGCCTTATGTTTGCCGACTGCTATAAAACTAATGTTCACATATGCCGAACACTATTCAATGATATAAAATAATATATGAACTTATTCTCTGGAATTTTCTAAGTAGAACATTTATATTAAATGTAAAAAATGTATAAAGGACATTTATATTTATATTATAGTAAGAATACTTGCCTTCTTTGTTCATTTTATAATATCTGTTGTATTTTGGTAGGTGAAATAATAAGGATTTTTTAGTTTATTTTTCTTCTCTAATCCCATGACAGATTATTGTTTTTTAGTTTAGTACCACTTGTCTATAATAAATGCTGGAGCTATTGGTGGAACCTACTTATGTGACTATTTAGTCATTCCAGTTAATTATAGGAAATAATGCTGCCACTTCAATACCTTCCCAGAAGAACACAGAATCTCCAAATCAACTTTATTTGTCTTTGGAAGCACTGTGAATTTTTTGGCAGTTTTACCTTTAAATGATATGTGCCTTGGCTAAAATTTTTCAACAAATTGCACTTAACTGACTAGAAGCTTTCTAGAAAGCAGGATAAAGCCACCCTGGAGGAATGTTTGTTCCTTGTATTGAACAAGCATGTCTTTGAGATATAATTATAAAACAATTTTATTCCCCGCCCCCGCAACTGGCCATTTGCATTTATTCAATGGGCCTAGTTGTTCTCCTGTCTCTAGGTGTAAATTCAGATAGAAGACAAAGTCATGACTTTTCTGCTCACTCTTAGGTTTTAAAAAGTTCTGCTTTGTAGTCCCTTAAGGTCGTAAAACAGTGTCATTCAGTAATTAATATATCCAAAATTCCAAACTTGATTTACAGTTGAGGCTTTCTCCCTCATTCAGCTGTGGCCTACTGCCAGTAGGAAGCTGGTTTCTGGGGAAGAGAGATGGTTGGCTTCTCTTCTTTCTCCACCTAGGCTTCCTTCCACACTTTCCTCCTCCCCTCAGCATACTTTACCTGGGTTTTAACAGCAGGGAGGAGAGTAAAGGGAAGCAGTAAAGTTCTTACCTGTTATTGCTGTGGTGGTAGAGGATCAGCTGCGTGTAATCTTTGCAGACATTTACAGCTGATTCTTGTGGGCACTCTCATGGATTCCTTTGCCAACCCCATCACCAGGGAACCACTCACCTGTGGTTGCTTTGGCAAGGCTAATGCAGCTCTCCTTTTTCAGTACCTAAGAATTCAGTGATACCTTGAGGTTCTCTGCTGAAGTTTATTTGCCTTTCACCCCGGCCTCTTGGACAGGACCAAAGATGATCCCATGCTGGCTATCTCATGACGGCCCACATCTGCTCCATGGGGAACACCTACACATCCTTTGTGCTGACAAATTCTGTGCATGCAAACTGATTCCCTTGCACCCATCATTTTCTGCCTTCCACCTCCACCCCAAGCTGTCTTAGCTTGCCTCTCTCAGTTCAGATTTCTCAGGCATGAATCAGACATCAGTCCACTGGGGTCCTCAAACCTACATATACTGCTGATAGGAGTGTAATTTGTGCATTGATTCAATCAACCCAGAGAGCAATTCTTGACAATAGCTAACAAAGTTAAAAACTTCCTAGCAAAACCACTTCTGGGAATCTGCTTGGTGAATCTCTTATACGTGATGTTCACTGTTGCTCTGTAACAGCATTAAAGGAGAAATCACCTTCCTCAGGGAATGAATAAATTATGGGTCATTCATACAATGAGCAGTGAAAATTAACTAGAGATTGATCAACTAGATAAATCTCAAAAGCATAATTTTGAGAGAGGAGAAAGGAGTAGGTACAGTATGGTTCTATTTATATGTCTAAACGTGCAACAGAAAACACTTTATGGGTATGCATATACGGACATGCATGGAAATAAAGATATACAACATTCTCAGGATAGTGCTCACCACTGCGAGGAAGACAGAAAGATAGAAAGTGGTACATAGGGGGCTTCTGCATATCTGCATTGTTCTATTTAAAAAGAATGAATCATCAATTATACCTCAATAAAGCTGGGGGGAAAAAAGAATCAATCAAAGCAGGTCTGATAAAATTTCAAGCTAGTGGTGGGTCCACAGGTGTTTATATTATTAATTTTTTAACTAGCCAAACTGCTTAGTTTATGTATTATATTTGAAGTATTTTATTATAAATACTTTAGTTAAAAAGTAACAGAAGGGACTCCGGGAGCGAACACTGGCCATTCACAGTACATAGAAGGAGCTGCTAATCCAGGCAGACACCTGTAAACCTTGCTAGGGCCTCCTGAAGGCACTTTAAGCCCAGACGGTTCTGGTGCCACACCCCATTCAAACGTCCCACTGGCGCTGGAGGAAAGGAAAGGAGTGCCAGGAATGTAATGTCATAATCCAACTGGTTCCTTTCATGTCTACAGCAGGGGAGGGTTGATGTTGAGGAACCCCAGGCGTCCTGCATAGCTCCTCATTCTAGGTCCTCCTTTCAAACCCCCAACCGCGCGGCACCGCAGCACGTGTTGAGCTCCTCCAAAGATGAGCACAAATAGCATCGTGATTTTGCCCCTCGCTTAACACAGGGCTCCTAGGCACCTGGAACTCAAGGAACCTTTGTAGAAAGAACGAATGACCTGGAATCCCAACTCTTGCCAACATAAAGGGGCGTGCAAACTACGGCCAAAAACTAGAGCAGCCCCAAAGTGCGGATCAGTATGTGGCCTAGGCCGACGTCTAGCAAGAAACCACCCCCCAGCTCACGCACGCCGGGTTCTGCGGAGACCTCACCAGCCACGCACGCTCGCTGTTCCCTGCGCTTCCGGAGGCTCGCCGCGCGCATGCGCCCTCCGGCCCGCGCTTTGTTGCGAAAGCGAGGGGGTGGGGTCCTGCGGCCCTGGCGCGCCGCACGGCTAGACGCGGCGGGCGGGGCGGAGGATGGAGGCGGCAGCGTCTGCTGCAGCGGTTGGGGCTGCGTGTGAGAAGGTGGCGGTGTAGGCACCTGGGCTGGGGGAGGCCGGCGGTGGCGGCCGGGCCATGGCGGGAGACCTTTTACGCTGGGCTCCTTGAGGTGCGCTCCCTGAAGTCCCGGGGAGCCGTGGCCCATGGGCTCGCTAAGCAGCCGAGTACTGCGCCACCCGGGGCGAGCCCAAGCCCCGCAGGAGCAGGGTTCCGGGGCGGAAGGTTCGGCCCAGAGGCCAGAGACTGGAGGCGACGCGGCGGGCCCTGGCTTCTGTTACTGCCCTGGCAGCCACAAGCGCAAGCGGAGCAGCGGGGCCTTCTGCTACTGTCACCCTGAATCTGAGACAGACGAGGAGGAGGAAGGGGACGAGCAGCAGCGGCTCCTCAATACCCCTCGAAGGTACGTGGGGGTACGAGCCCGCGCTGCCCCGCACCCTCACCTGTTGGGGCTGGGGATAAGTCGGCGCCCGGTGCGCTTGCGGAGTGCGGTGCTCCCCAGTCTGTGAAGACGTGACATGCACTTGGCAGGGTAAAGGTGGGAGCCCACCCGATGCGGGGCGGATTGGCGAGCGCCTTGGGAGACGCCCGGTGTTCTGCGTTATAAACCACAGACGCTGCCAGGGTGGTGTTGGAGCCTCAAGATGAAACAGAAACGCCAAGCTCTAGCTTGTGTCTCATTAAACCTTAAAGACGACCTGCTGGCTGGCCTTCCCTGTTACACCTTTGCCCTCTCTGAGTGGGTAGCTGCAGAAGAAATTGTTTTGCATCCGGTTGCCTTAAATTGTACAGAGAGTAAATTTAGTCTCTGAGATGGTACCCCTATTGTTCACTCACTGGAGGGGAAGTAATTGCACAGACGCGTTCTTAATTGTAAAGGTGAAGTTTATCAATAGAGCACCTTTGTTCCTAACCAGGAAGAAAGTCTTTCAAAGTCCATAGTAGTTGAAGTAGTTGACTGTGGGTATACTGTATGTAAGGCTGAGCTGCAGCTTGCTTAACCTTCTTTTGAAAGAGTTGAAAAATGGAATATTTGCTTGTGTTCAAGAATGTAGTTTATGAGTAGAATGTATTTTCACATACACAATTAGGTTGTTCTGTTTTTGTTTTTAAAGGTCATTGGTTAGGTCGCAGATACAATTTTTTTAATGAAACTTTAGAAAAATGATTCAAAAATTTTTGCTACACAAGTGTTACATATTTATTTTAAAAAGTATCATAGATAAAAACTGTTAATAGTTTGGTTTATAAAAACTTTCATACAGTTTTATGTATGAACGTTTGTATTTATTTACCAAAATGGACTCCCCTGTGAATACTGTTCAGTAACCTTTTTGAAGGGTCAGAGTAGGATAGTTTTAAGAGCTCAAATTTTGAGTTCTTGGCTGTATTCTGAATTGAATAGCCTTATAACCCCATATATAAATTGAAGATACTAAATACCTCCCTTAAAGGGTTTTACAGATATGAGAATGAACACAATGCGCAGTGCCTAGCATGTAAGCACTCAGTAAGTATTATATCCTTGATGAATAGGCCCCTTTATCATTACAAAATGTCCATTCTTCTTTATCCCTGGTAAAGTAGACACTACCACTTCTTTTGATAAATGTTTGAGTGGTATGTCTTTTTCCATCCTTTCACTTTTTACCTGTCTTTATATTTAAAGTAGGTATCATGTAAACAGCATATATTTGGGTCTTTTTCTATCCAATAGGACAATCTTGGTCCTTTAATTAGTATTTAGACCACTTATATTTGATGTAATTATTGAAATATATGTCAGGGCCCATTTGAAGGAGAGAAACCACACAGTAAACAGTGAAAATTTAATATAAACATTGTTAACTAGGAACGGAATTAACTACTAAGGGCAAAACACTAAGGTAGAGAGCTCTCTAAAATATACAGGACTAGAAAATATAGGGAGTAGTCACGAATTCTAAGTCTGAGGCAGAATACCCAAGGAAGGAACAAATTTGGAATAGACGCCCACCCCACTTCCAAGATTCAGATGTTGGCAAAGATGTGGGTGTAGCCCACAATGTGGTGAAAAAGTTTGCTGAAGTGTGATAGGCTGAGACTGGCAAGCAGGAAACTGCCCTCTAGAATGCCAGTAAAATTGTGTGGAGGCCATTTGGCCCACAAAGCTGAAGATAATTACTTATCTAGGCCTTTGCAGAAAAAGTTTACCAACTCCTAGACTACTCCTAGACGTGACTGGAATGGAAAATTGTTTTTTTAATTTCTTTTCTTTTTGGTAGAAACAGGGTTTCACTTTTGCTCAGGCTGGTCTCGAACTCCTCAGCTCAAGCAATCCTCCCACCTCGGCCTCCCAGAGTGCTAGGATTATAGGTGTGAGCCACTGCGCCTGGCTAGAATGGAAAATTTTTAAAGCAAACTATTATAAGAAAATGCATATCAGAATTTAGTATGTGTTTATTAGTGGAAAATGCCTGGGTTATTCAGCCCAGTGTGGATAAAGGGTGTAAGAAAATATTAAGACCTGGAATTCTATGTGTTGGCCCTGATACACTTCCTAAGGTGGTCTGGTATGCTCTCCCACCTCAACAAACTACCCCATGAAAAGCTTTAGCTTCCAGGCCCATCTTCTACCTCATACCTTTTGTTAACTGCTTGTTTTACATTAAAAAGACTGTTAAAACTCACATTGTTCTACAACCAGATCTTGAGTGTTTTGTCCACAGATTGTCTCTAAAAATTGAAATCTAGTAAATAGTATTTGTTATAACTATGTAAATATTGTTTCCTGCAAAGTCAAGTAGTGTGCTAGGATTATAAATCGTACTTCATGGATCTAATGTCACAACCCTTGTCTGTTTGAAGGGAGAAATTTTCTAAGCTCATACATAGTAAAGTGAAATCTTGCATTCCATCAAGTGCTTAAAGTCAGCCCCTGTTTTTGTTTGTATCTTATTTGGACAGTGCCTTTTTTGTATTTGTTTTTTTATTATTATTATCCTAGAGTTTTTAACTGCCTTCCCCCACCCCATTGACAAAAGGATAATATTCCCTTATCATATCTTCAGATTTTTCTGTCTTTTGAAACATACTTGCCTGGAAATTTTCTCCTCTGAACTCTAGACCTCCCTCTATCCTCCTGTTCCAGTGTGAATGTCTGTTCTTATCCTGGGACTGACTTTCACCCCATCTCTAGGATTGAATCCGCTATTTTGTGTAGGCTATATATTTTTCTTTCTCACTCATTTTAGGGGGACTATTCTCAAGTATTTTCCTAAGAAAGGGTACAAAAGGGGGGTAATTTATTCATATCTAAATATAAATTTAGTCTCTCTCACTTTATTCATCCTTTCGATGTAGAAATCTAACCCAAAGTCACTTTTCTTCATATCTTTGATGATACTACTTCAGTGTCTTCAGGCCTACAGCATTGATGAAAAATTTGATCCTTGTCTAATTATCTTTTCTTTTTAGGTGACTGGGTTTTTTTCCTCTGAAATATTTGAAACTTTTTCTTTGGTATTTTGAAAAAATAGAATGTGCTTAAATATAGATCTTTTAATGGCCTTGGTAGTTTTTGGATCCTGACAATCTGGAGACTCATATGCTACCTTAGTTTGCGGAAATTTTCTTCCATTAATTTATTCCATAATTTCCTCTCTCTTGTTATCTTTATTTTCTCTTTCTGCAACCCCTCTGTCTTAGTCCCTTTGCATTGCTATAAAGGAATATGCGAAGCTGGGCTTGTTTGTTTTTTTGAGAGGTCTCACTCTGTGGCCCAGGCATGAGGGCAGTGGCATCATCATAGGTCACTCTAACCTCAAATCCCTAGGCTTAAGCAATCCTCCCACCCCAGCCTCCCAAGTAGCTGGAACTACAAGCACGTACCACCACACATAGGTAATTTTTCTATTTTCTGTAGAGATGGGGGTCTTGTTATGTAGCTCAGGCTGGCCTCAATTTCTGGCCTCAAGTGATCCTCACGCCTCAATTTCCCAAAGTGCTGGGATTACAGGCATGAATATCTGGCCGTGGCTGGATAATATATAAAGAAAAGAGGTTTATTTGGCTCACAGTTCTGTAGGCTGTACAAGAAGCATGGCACCAGCATCTGTTTCTGGTAAGGACCTTAGGAAGCTTCCAATCATGTTGGAAGGTGGAGAGGGAGCAGGCATGTCACATGACAAGGGGGTGGGGGAGGTGCAGGCTGTTTTAAATAATCAAATCTTGAGAGAACTAATAAGAGTGAGAACTCATTACCACAAGGGTGGCACCTAGGCCATGTTTGTGAGGGACCTGCCCCCATGACCCAAACACCTCCACCTCCAATGCTGGCCATCAAATTTCAGCATGAGATTTGGAGGGGACAAATATCCAAACTATATCACCCTCTTAACAGGATTTCGGTTTTCTTGGATTATATCTCTGTCTCTTTTTTCCTTTCTAGATCTTTTTGCTTTATGTTCTGGGAAATATCTTAACTTTTTCATCAGCCACTCTTTTTTTTAATTTCAGCAACCATATTTTTAGTCTCTAAAAAGCTTTTTCTTGTTCTGAATAAACTTGTCTTCACATCCTCTTTATATTTCTAGGTATATGAATGAGAGGGTTTGTTTTTAAAGTTCTTTTGCGTGAGTTATATGTTTCTTCTGGGGCCATTTTCTCTCTTTGATCTTTAATTCTCCTAATTTTCCTCATGTTGGATGATTCTTGGGTTGTCCACTTATATTTCAGAATGAGTAACTGACGTATGTGTATGTGTGTTTTAATTAAGTGAATAGATCTATTTCCAATATACCTCTTTGAGTAGGGAATTTGACTACTAAATTGGTTATGGGTGGGGCTGCTTTGTTTTAAAGCAGAGATCGCCAAGCTTTCTTGATCACAGTGCCCTTAGTGTCTTAGTAAATTTTTTCTTGGTACCCCTAGTCCAAAAGAAATACCTCATAGTGAGAGCCAAACAACTTAGTAGTAGATTGAATGATGTTTGAAAGATGTTGCTGTGTTTACTTCAAATTTAAAATATTAAACATGCCTCTCAGAGTTTGCTGTGGTGCTCCAGGTGCTTTGGCACACGGTTTGGGAACCCTGACTTAGGATAAATGAGTTAGGACTTAACAGGCTACACAGATTACTCAAATGCCAGAATGAGTTTTGCCTTGTCTGGGACAGCAACACTTACACTAAAGCCTTAGATCTACCTGGTAGGTTTGTTCTATTTCTTTCTAGAAAAGCCTTGGAATGCTTTTGCCTGGGTATCTAAACTCTGGTTATCTGTACTCTGTGTTCATAGAGAGTGACAGAGGCCATTAGGGGAACAAGTTTCCCCATTTTCTGCCCCGCTTCTCACTTCTGCCTTTTGTTTCCCTGAGACCTCATCCTTCCTCTCCCCCCCACCCCTTCACCCTCCTTCCCCTCCCCGCGGTTCTTGAAGGGCAGAGACACTTAGCCTCCCTCCTGTCCCTTCTTAATACATTTTGGGCTGTGGCTTTCACTGCTCTCTGCTCTCTTTCATTCCAGTTTATTTTCTACCTTCCAGATCTGTCAGTCATCAGGTAATGAGCCCACCCGCAGCTTTTTGTTGTTGTGGACTTACTCTTTTTTGTACTCTTAATCTGTAATGTAATTTGGGGAGCGATGGGAAGCAAACATGCTCTTTCTGCTGTTAGGAACTAGAAACTAATAATACATTGTCTCATTTATTTCTCACCATAACCAACGAAGTGGATAATATTAATATCCTCTTTTTACAGCTGGGTAACTGAGCTGTAAGGGAGCTGGGTTTCAAACCCAAGTGTGTGCTATTTTTGTTTTCTTTTGAGAGGAGTTGTTAAATACACTGGTTCAGTACACCATCAGAAACAATTACTTCATTTTTAAAATGAGATTTAAAAATTTTATCAACTAGGAAAGCTGTCAGAATTGGTCAGGAATTTAAAAGATATTGATCAGTCTCCACCTATGGCCTTTTCTTATTTACTAGATCATCTTGAGCAGTGATTTTTAAACTTTTTTAAAGAATGCAATTCTTCCTTTAAATTAAATCTGATACAGAAATCCCATATGTTTACAAATAGGTGGTGCTGCTCTGGTTGAAGTTAGGCGAGATGCCCAGAGTTCATCCCTCAGCTCTCCTTGGTGGCCCCTAATATGCTTCTTCCTTGAGCATAGTTTTGAAAACCTTTGACCTAAGGCTGCAAACCATTTTTTCAGTGGGGGAAAAACATTTTAACGAGTTTAAAAATAGTTTGTACTACCAAAATAAGATTCAATATAAGTTATTTAAAAAAATTACTGAGGTGGTAATTTTTACTCTTCTCCATTTTCTAGTTTCATGGCAGATTATTGCAATTATATTGAGATCCTCTATAGTGCTGGTTTTCTAAACAAGGAAATTAGTAAAAACCACTGTGCTGACTTATCTTTTAATTTATTAAATAGATAATTAAATTAGTTTGGGAATTGCTAACAGGTGTATAGTGAAAGGTCTCCCTCCGTACTGCCCCTCTCTATCCACTGTCGTCTCTCCTATGAATAGAGCACCCCAGAGATAACCACTGTTAGTAGTTTCTTATGTACTCTTATGTACATGAAAAATTTGAATATATAATATTCGATTATCCTTTTACACAATGGGTAAATTGACTATTTAATAGAAATTGAACAAGAGCAGCATTTTAAAATATGTGCAAAATCAGTAAAACATTCAATTTTACATATATGTAACTTTCACATTTCTTTTAACAGGAAAAAATTAAAGAGTACATCCAAATATATTTATCAAACACTATTTTTGAATGGTGAAAACAGTGACATTAAGATTTGTGCTCTAGGAGAAGAGTGGAACTTACACAAAATATATTTATGTCAAGTAAGTATTTTATTTTTCTATTTGAGTAATCAGGGTAATCGTCTAAACTCTTCAGTCTTGCTCTTCTTGATTGCATTTCAGAGTAGTCTTTTTCAGTAGTTGTTTAAGTCCTCTCGTTTGATAAAGTGTCTGTTTTGGTAGAAAAATGGCAAACGTTGTTAGTGAAAACTTAGTTTGGCTTAGAAACAGATTTTGAGATTTCAGCATCATACTAGCCTAACATTACCTCTTTGTCATTACTTTAATACGGTACTTATTTTGGTGCTTTTGTTGATAAAAGGGGAACAGTTAGGGGAAAAATGTTTAACATTAGAGTTAGGATTGCTAAATTTGTTTATTTTGTATATGATTATTTAAATTAGATAAATTCATCTAAAACGTTACTTTGGTAGTTCAGGTTGAATGTGAATGGAAAGTTCTTAACACATACTCTTCCTTCCATCCTGGAAAATCCAGTTAAAGACGACCAAAAAAGTCTATAGACCAAGTCATTTAGTCAGTATACCTATTCAGTTTCTATGCTGAAAATATTACTACCTGCCACCTCATTTTGAAGATTCAGAGCTTTCAAAATAGAGTAAAACATTATTCTAATGGCTCAAATATTCTCTTCATTCCTTCATCAGATCTATGTGCTAGGAATTGTTTTAGGCAATCGGAATAAAACGATGAACAGTTCTTATCCTTTGGAACTTATGTTTTCCCTCTTTACAGTTTGAGAATAATTACTGGTAAGACAGTATGGTATAAAAATTTTCAGTAAAAACATTTGAAAAGGAATTCCCCCCCCTAACTCTTTAATCATTATGTTTTAATATTTATTTTTGATTGAATTTACTTTGGCTTGAAGTATGTAGCCCTGAGAATATTAGAATATTGGTTTTAAGTTTAGGGTAATAAAATGGTTCATATCATTTCTTTTTAATCTCTGAATTAATTTTGTGAACTCGAGGGTGAGAATGCCTGTGTTAAAACTTTACCTCTCATGGAAACTAGGTAGATTGTAGTTCAAGTCACATGCTAAAATATAAGCTTCCTGAGGACAGAAACATAGTTTATTGCTGTATTCATAGTGCCTTCTATGTACTAAGTAGTCAGTGAAATTTTTTAAATAGTTAATATTTGATCCATTTCAAAGTAATTTTAATTATGACGAGTGTTATCAGGAAGATAACTAAAGGCTTCATTCTAGTACCTTCCCAAGCATTCAGGTCCATTCTGGAATTTTCTTATGTGAGTAAACTAAATTTTAGATTTTCCCTAATTTCTTTGGGGATCATCCTGTTCGTGCTGACTTGGGACTGGTCTGGACCCTAACAGCCACTGAGGTATGGTAAAGATTCAACAGTTTGAGGATTTTTAGTCTCTTCTCTCCTCCTCAGTACATTATTATGCATACATTTTGTGTGCTGTCATATGTTTGTGAGGGATACTTAAATACATGACAGTTTCTAAGCTTGAATTTAGAACCTCATCGAGAAGGAAAACAAAAACGTAATATACTCAGAAATTGTTTTAACTAAGTAAAAGATAACCAGGTTCAAATAGTAGTATCAGAATTCAGTTTAGACAGCAAGTCATGAGAATTTGGTTTAGTTTTTGTTTAAAATAGTACTAAACTGAAAGTATATTTTGATAAACCTAATAGTATCCTTATCTTAATTTCTTTTCTCCTATAGACATATTTGGCAGTTCTGTTTCGCTTGAAATAAAATAATGGATTAGTTTTGATAAAATAGTTAGAATTGGAAAGATAATTTGGAATACACAGAAAGTACTGGATAATCATTGACTTTTTTTTTTTTTTTTTTTTAAGTCTGGCTACTTTTCTAGTATGTTCAGTGGTTCTTGGAAAGAATCCGGCATGAATATTATTGAACTGGAAATTCCTGACCAGAATATTGACATAGAAGGTAACCACCACTGTAATAATTATTATGTAAAAGTCATAAAACACAATCTTTTTATTCTTTTGGTAGAAAATAAATATCCTAACCTTGTAGTCTAGAAAAAAGCTCCGTTTAACATCCCAAAGTGATAATTTTATGATGATTTACTTCATAGTTTATCAGTCCTGTTCTTCCTATCCCTAATCTGTTTAGTAATCTGGGCCTTATCACTCTGTTTACTTACCTTTGTAAATATTTCTGCTTGGAATATAGAGGACATAGGGTGAAGGAAGGAAAAGTATGATTATTTTTTTCTTAATTGCATTGAAAATTTGGTAAATAATACTCATTGATTATTCCCTGCCTGTGAAGATCTTTTCTGGGAACAGTAAAGGTATGAATCATGTAATCAGTGTTGTTTTAATCCTTAGTCGAGGAAGCTGAGGCCCAGAGGATTTGAGGGACTTAATTTGGATCTCAGAGAAGTTTAGGGAGCCTCATCAGAGGCTATCCTAATTCCTATTCCAGTGCTCTTTCTGCTCTCCTCGTTGATAGCCCCCATGGAAGTAACCGGTGGCCAACATACAGGCAAAGAAAAAAGAATATTTACTCACACATATACACACACACACAGTTCCAACAGCTTTGAGAAAAAAGAAAAAAGAACATTTACCAAGCAAACCATGTGGGACATTCACGAGAGTGGCAATGAAGAGTAGGATGGACAGACATAGATTTCTGTGGGGCAGGGCGTTAAATGTGGCATGGACAGGACCAGGAGCTGTGCCACATTCCCCAGTGGCAAAACACGGAAAGCCGTCGTGTTATGATTATTGTTGAGTCTGTATTTGTACTTAATGATAGGTCTACTCAGGAGTATCTTATAAACTTCTTCCAAGGGTGTCTTAATTCTGACCACTAACTAATGGATTAAATGTTAGAAGAATGCAGCTAGTTTTGTTAGAATAAATAGAAATTTACAACATTGTTACTAAATTAACAGTTAGTAACCATTACTAGCATTTTTTTTTTTTTTTTTTTTTTTTTTTTAGGAGACAGGGTCTTGCTTGTCACCCAGGCTGGAGTGCAGTGGTGAGATCATAGCTCACTGCAGCCTCCAAGTCCTGGGCTCAAACCATCCTCCCACCTCCGCCTCCCGAATAGCTGGGACCAGGCGTGTGCCATTACACCCAGTTAAACATCACTAGCATTTTAATTAGTGATACTTCTCTTGTCCTTTTGTGTACATACCAGATTCAGACAAATGTCTTTGTTGGTAAAGACAGTCATTGCTATTTTTGTAATACTCTTAATAGATATAGTTATTATTTCATTCCACATGTGTACCTTTGCTTTCAGCACTGCAAGTTGCATTTGGTTCACTGTATCGAGATGATGTCTTAATAAAGCCCAGTCGAGTTATTGCCATTTTGTCAGCAGCTTGTATGCTGCAGCTGGTGAGTATACATGTGATTCAAAGAAAGGCTCACAATGATATCTCTGTTGCCAAGTATCTATTCCAAAAACAAAAATAAAGCTTAGCTTTTTACAATTTTTAAAACAAAAATGAAATGTATAAATATGCCATTTGTCATAAATCATTTAAAATGCTTAACTAAAAGCAGTTTATTACAACTGAGGGAGTCATGATGTCTGTGTAAAATGAATGCAAGCTGTTTCTGTGTAGCTATCTTAATATAACTATAATGTGGAAAATATTTACTCATCTAAGTTCATTTACAAATTTCTATTCATTAATGACTACTTAGCAGATAGCTTATGATTACTAATTAATTTGGTTCATGAGTTCAAAAAGTATTGTGTGCCTACTATGTAAACTTTATTAATTATGAAATAATTATGTGTAAACCACATATGTATTTTAATCTATTGGTAGAATGATAGATTTGTTCATTTAACAGAAGTATATTGAGCAACGCGTCAAACTAGGCATAGACATCCAAAGGTAAATTAAGATGTAGTCCCTGCCTTCAAGGAGCTCACGATACTGTGTGTGTGTGTGTGTGTGTGTGTGTAGTGGGAAGAGGAGGGTTGATATACAAACCCAAACATAAAGTAAGAGCTGTCCAATATTACAGGTATGATAATAAGCATCCTGTAGAATTTAGTAGATGCATAAAGAAGGGAGTGGTTAGTTCAGTCTGATGGTGTCACAGAGGAAATTTATGTTTCCAGATTGAGTCTCGAAAGTTGAAGTCTGCTTATCTTACAATGTATGAAGAGAGGGGAAGGAAGAACCTTTCAGGTAGAGGAAACAGAGTAAATTAAGACCTAGAGATGTGAAACAGTGGAGGATTAGAGAATCTAAGAGGAACATGGCTCTAGCATAAACTGAGGATTGAAGGAGAGGGAGGCAGAAACCAGATCATGAAAGTCTCTGTGTATTGCTAAGAAGTTTAGCCTTTACATGTAAGTACCTTTGGAAGATTTTAATCAGGGGAAAGACAAAGTTATGTTTTAGAAAGCATATTTCAGGAACAACGTGAAGGATGGATGGAAGGGAAGATGAGTACAGCATTAAAGACAAAACCTTATTGCAGTGGTCCAAGTGAGAGTCTAAATTAGGGTAATAGCAATAAGTATGGAGGGGAAAAATGAATACCAGAGAGACTAAGCAGGGATAATCCACTGACTTGGTGACAGACAAGATGTTAAGAGGAAAGGGGAGGAGTCTAGAATGACTTCCAGGTAAGTTTAAAATTCTAATGGAGTTAATGTTTTATTTTAGTCTTTAAAAAAAAATTGTTTCCTTTTATGTGGCATTTATGTACTGATTTATTAGAAGTTTATTAGTGAATAGCTTGCTAAATATCTTTGGCTGAGATCATTTCATTTTTATTAATGTTTTGATCCTTTCAATACTTATTTCTAATATACTTTATTTCCTAACTTTGGTCCTTTTGGTTTTGTTCTAAATTCACTTTCTGCATTATTTTTATGATTTACTAACTCTTTAATAACATACTCGCATGGTGAAAAAATTTTAGAATTTGAATGAAAAGTGACAATTTCATATATCAAAGTTAATTCATTTAAAACCTTCCATATTAACAGATTAATATAAGTTGTTTAATGTATTTTTCTTAGGTGATTCTCTTAGATTCGATAGGTGTTTTAAACTTTAATAAACATTTTCTGATAATACGTATTATTGTCCATCACATGGTTAGCTAACTGTGTAAAGAGTTCTTAAAAAGAACAGGCAAAATGCTGCTAAAGAAATTTGCAAAGGTCTGGGGAAGAATAGAAAAGAAAGAGAATAGCAATATTCATCTCTACCTTTCTGCTTACCCCTCCTTTTCCATTTTTAAATTCTGAGTATTTAGCTGAATACTTGCTGAATTTTTTTCAGTATTTTTATTGGACTTGTAAAAAAAAAAAAGAAAACTTAGGCTTGCTGCACTTAATGAGTTTTCTTTCTTTTCTTTCTTCTTTTTTTTTTTTTTTTTTTTTTTTTTTTTTTTTTTTTTTTTACTTTTTAATGTGTAAAAGCACATATGAGAGCTAATTTTTCCCATGTGAAATGGGCCTTTCCAGTGCTTATTTATATTTACAGGATGGTTTAATACAGCAGTGTGGTGAGACAATGAAGGAAACAATTAATGTGAAAACTGTATGTGGCTATTACACATCAGCAGGGACCTATGGATTAGATTCTGTAAAGAAAAAGTGAGTTACCTTTCTTGTTTTTCCTCCCATGCCACTGTTAGGAATTTGGTTCTTTGGTTTCTTAAGAGAATATGAAGCTATAAGAAAGAATTAAGGCAAAATAGGATGGGGGATAGAATTTTGTTAAATAAAAAGTTCCTGTTTACTTTTGGACTAATGAGTAAATTCCTGAAAAGTGTTGTATTTTTAAGTGACCATGGGTGAGTTATGCTTATAAAAACTATGGTCACACTTTGTAGTACATTTTCTATTAAGATTGTTTACAGAGTAGTCTGTTACAGAGTAATAGACATTATATCAGTGCAACTACGGGCAGTTATTTTAACTCTTGAGAATTGCAATACCCATTTTCAGATTTTAAAGAAGGTTATAGTAGTATGCATACCCCTTCATAAACCACTTAACACAAACTTGAAATAAAATTTTCTTAGAAATGCCCTTATTAATATAAAGGGAATATTCCCTTAATAACCACTGACAAAAACAATACTAAATTTCTGATTGTTAAGCTAAAAATTTTGAGCATGTCCTAGCAAGATTAATTTTCTGTTTTTAACTGTGAATCCTACTTAATAAATTGTAAATACTTGATATGTAAGGTAATAATTACGTATTTTAATTTCAGGTGCCTTGAATGGCTTCTCAACAATTTGATGACTCACCAGAATGTTGAACTTTTTAAAGAACTCAGGTATTTGAATTTTAAATGCCTTTATAATTAATCATCCTAAAATATTTTTCATTTGTTAAAGTATGCAAGATGTTTTTGTAGAACACAAAAGTATATTACTTACAATAAAGTGAACAGTTCAATGAAAGGTCTTAACTACATTCATAAAACTAAAGAAATGCTACACAAATTTCTTTGTTGTAAATGTCATAATATATATTATGTCTACTGTTTTAATCGATTTTTTTTTTTTTTTTTTTTTTTTGAGACAGAGTCTCACTCTCTTGCCTGGGGCGAGTGCCATGGCATCAGCCTAGCTCACAGCAACCTCAAACTCCCAGGCTCAAGCAAGCCTACTGTCTCAGCCTCCCGAGTAGCTGGGACTACAGGCATGCGCCACCATGCCCGGCTAATTTTTTCTGTATATATTTTTAGCTGTCCAATTAATTTCTTTCTATTTTTGGTAGAGACGGGGTCTCGCTCTTGCTCAGGCTGGTCTCAAACTCCTGAGCTCAGAACGATATGCCCACCTCGGCCTCCCAGAGTGCTAGGATTACAGTGTTTTAATCGATTTTAATAGAAAAATGCATTACTCCTATAAGACTATAGAAAAGTTTTAACTTTTGCCAGGCTCTTAGAGAATCTAAGAGTTATATTTTAAAAACCGTCTTTATCATTGAGAATTTGAGGAAATTGTTTTAAGAGATGGGATCTAGCTATGTTGCCCAGGTTGGACCTGAACTCCTGGGCTCAAGCGATCCTCCTGCCCCAGCTTCCTGGGTAGCAAGGATTACAAGTGCATGCCACTGTACCCAGTTTAGGCTGGCCTTTTGAATTAAGTCTGTTTATTATTCATTTATTCCTTCCTTCCTTCAACAAATACTTCCTGAATATTTATTATGTATAAAGATACTGTGTTAGCAGCTATGAAGGATGCAGAGATGATTATGTCATGGTCTCTGCTGTCACGAAGATTATTTGTAGTGGGGCTAAGATATCTGTGATGGGTCTGAGAAATTCTGGGTGGGAATTAACTTTAGAAGGCCAGTGGGCTTTACAGTCATTTTTAGGCTTGCATTTCCTTAACAGTGGTGCTTCTGAGAAAAGAGTACAAATGTGCCTAGGAGTATGTAGCATTCTGATGGAAATGTACACAAAACCAAAGAGTTAATTAACATTGCATAACTTCCTGGGATGCCGGTGTTGGTGATTTTGGGGTTGAGGGGAAGAAAGAGGTAAACATTTTTATGTCTGAGTACATTATGGAATAGAGGGAATTTAAATTTCTTTGAACTCTCAAGATAAAAACACAATTTATAAAAATGTTATTTTTTTATGGCGAGGCCACCTCCTGGATTCTTGGGTTCTTTTCTTTCTTCTGCCTCTAAGAGATATTTTGGTAGAAAAGTTTGAGAGGCATTTGTTACCTAGTGATGTCAAGGTATAAACAAATCTGCAGTATATTTGATTTGAAAATCATTGGAAACACTTTAATTTCTTTCTCTTTTATACAGTCAGCCCTCCATATCCATGAGGTCTGCATCCATGGATTCAACCACAGCTGATTGAAAATATTTGGAAAAAATAAAAATAACAGTACAACAAAAATAATACAAATAAAAAACAATTTAGTGTAACAACTATTTACATAGAATTTACATTCTATTAGGTATTATAAGTACATCTAGAGATGATTTAGAGTATACAGGAGGATGTGCATAGATTATATGCAAATACTGTGCCATTTTATATAAGGGACTTTGAGCATCAAGGATTTTGGTATCCTCATGGAGTCCCGAAGCCAATCCCCCATAGATACCAAGGGACAACGGTAGTTTCTCATTGAGGTTTTTCAAAAGGAAGCTGAATAATAGTGGTCATCTTAAAAACCCAGAAGCTCTTCTGGCTTTTCATGGCTTAAAGGAAGGAAAGAAAAAAGGAAAAGCAAAACAAAACAAACAACTGGTGATGTCATATCCACTCTAAACAAACACGTATTTCTTTATCTTACTGTCTTTAATAGTAATTAAACATATTTTATGACTAAGCAATTCTCTTAAGCCTAGAGGTTAAAGATTACTTTGAAGATATAGCTGTTTTAGTGAATTTTGACAAGAGAAGTGTCTTTTTTTTTTTTTTTTAACATGGAAGTGGCGTTGTGGAAGGCAAAAGAGGAAGGCTGCCACTTCACAGAACGTGCTAAAGTTACCTTATTAGGAACCTGCTTTAACTTGACTGATCAGCAGATCAAAGCTCTTTATTTGCTTCCCTATCAGTGTGAAAAAGACCTTTCGTAGCACACTATCTGAATTAAAAGTATCCTTGTATCCAGATAGATTATTATCTAAGATTCTTTGGGCAAAAAGACTGCTGTCACTTTTAGTTCCACATTTTCTTTTAATAATAAAGACTTAAAAAGTTTTTAGTTCTACCAGGGTCCTTCAGCCTCTGCATGAAGATAAACTCACTCTCACTCCCTCTGTTTTGTCTTTTTCAGCATAAATGTCATGAAACAGCTCATTGCTTCATCTAACTTATTTGTGATGCAAGTGGAAATGGATGTGTACACAGCTCTAAAAAAGGTACTGACATATCACTCAACATAGCTTATAACAGTGAAAAATTGCAAACAGCTAGTGTCCAGTGATAAAGGGATGGTTATAAATGTAAGAAAAGGAGGAGGAGATATGCCAAAATGTTAAAAAGTCTTTATATTTAGGGATTTGGTATCATGAGTGATTTTAACTTTGTTCTTTGTACTTTTCTATCTTAGGACTACTTTTCTGTTTTTTTCCCAGATGTTTTTCAACAACAAATGTGTTGTTGTTATTTACAGAATCAGAAATGTTTTATATAAAAGGTATTGTTTAAATGTTTTATATGGTTTTCAGGAATATTTTCAAAGTTGAACTTTAGTTAAATTTATGATTTCATGATGAAATTTTTACATATACTTTTTCTAGAAAATGTTAATTCTTCTTTTAAAAGCCTATTAGCACATCGAACATTTTTTACTTCATCCTCTTGAAAGGTTTCGACATTTTTTTTTTTTTTTTTTGAGACAGAGTCTCACTCTCTTGCCTGGGGCGAGTGCCATGGCGTCAGCCTAACTCACAGCAACCTCAAACTCCTGGGCTCGAGCGATCCTACTGTCTCAGCCTCCCGAGTAGCTGGGACTACAGGCATGCGCCACCATGCCTGG
>RJWJ010010441.1:0-47008 GCA_004363605.1 Indri indri | reverse complement strand
CTCCTTCTTCACTTAGAATTAGAAATACATCTTTAGCAGCGGTACTGGAATCAGACTCATGCTGACCCCGTTCTTGTCTCTGAGGGTTTTCTGCAATCAACTGCAATCAGCTCCATGCTATTAATGATGGTGTTGCTGCTCTTCTTAAATCCATGTTGGAAATGTCAGAAAACGTATAGATCATTTTATATAATCCCTTATTTTTCACACCAAAAAAAAAAAAAAAAAAAAAAAAAAAAAAAAAAAGCAAATCCAGGACAGGTACAAGAATCTTTCTCTTTGTCCTTTATATAATATTTGAGCAATCCCTATAACGCTAAAGCTACTTTGTCATTGTGCTAAAACCTCCCGCTGCCTAGATGGCCTTCACTTCCTTTCTTCTCCTGTTCAGGGAATGTTAAATCCAAACGGAGGCCTTTGAAGGGATTTCTACCATAAAAAGTAAAAAGATGCTATTCACATTCTCCCTCCCTCCCTTCCTTCCTTCCTTCCTTCCTTCCTTCCTTCCTTCCTTCCTTCCTTCCTTCCTTCCTCCCTCTTCCTTCCTCTCTCTCCCTCCCTTCCCCTCCCCTCCTTGTACCCTTTCCACTGCCCTGTAGAATGAGAAGAATTAACCCCTTGAGGATAAAGCCACCAGACTTAAGAAGACTCAGAAAAGCTTTTACTGTTCCTCTTCCTTCTCTGTAGTTTTCAAAGCATGGAAATACTAATATCAAGTTCATTGTTTTTGTTATGATTATCTGAATATGCTTTCATGACATTTAATAAAACAGTCCCTACATACTTATATTTATAGGTTTGATGGAACAGATATCATATAAAATACCTTTAAAATCTTCATTTTTAAATAAAGCATTCAAAACCTAAAGATTAACTATTGAGTTTTAATAATAATTTTTTGAGGTTTGGGGGAAGCGTAATAATTCGGGGTACTGTATTAGAAAAAAATATTTGAAATTGCAATACATAATGAGGTTTAACAGTAAATATTAGTTTAGAAATCATTATTTCAAATTGATAATTTCAAAAGAGTAGACAAATACATTCACAAAATTTCCCCAAAATAAATAGTATCTTTATGGATATTTTTGTTCCTATAGTTTTATGCTGCATCTTATTTCATTGTGGTTTCTTATGATGATGATTTGTAATAATATTTTCTATATAGAGAAAAGAAAGATATTTTGGTGGTTCCCCTAAAATAATGGCTTACATTTTTGATTGTTGTTATTTTTAAAATTTTGTTCTCTAGCTTCTCAACCTATAGGCAATTTCATATGATTTTTTTTAAATTTTTAGGATAGTCGTCAACTTTGTGAACATCTTATTAGGTTCCTTTCGTATATAGAGAGAGATTTCAGAACAGTTCAAGTTTTAGGATGTAGTCATTAATATTAAATTCTCTTTAAATTTAAAACCAATTTTTCTTGCCTTGTAGTAGCATATTATGAATTTTATGTTATCTTTGATGTCAACTGATTTTTTCAGATGAGCAAAAAGTACATTCAAATGAAGATTTTCATATGATTTACTACTTGGATTGTCAAAAAATCCAGAGCTTATTCTATTTGATATTTATCTCTTCCTTTTCATGAATTACTGCTTTTAGTATTTTCTAAAACGAGGGTCAAATATCCATTTCTTTGGATATTGCATGTGATGTTTTTCCCTATGACTATGGGGTTGAATAGTTGTGACAGGGACAGTCTGGTAGGCAAAGCCTAAATATTTACTACTTTGTCTTTGACAGAAAACAATGTGTTAATTCCTGATATAAGGGAATTTCTGTTATAATTTGTTCTTAATGTTGGAATAATTTCTATTATTGCTCATCTTTATTATTGTTTCCTGTTCCATTAATTTTGCTTTGAATTTTTTCTCAGTACTTTCATAAATAAATTTCAGTCTGACAAAAGAACATAGTCTATATATAGGGCCTAAGCAGGAGTTTGAACTTCTAAATTATTTTTAATTGAAACATTCTATAATAAAACATATTTTCAAATTATGGCACATAATTGCTTGACAAACTACCTTCAATAAAGCAGTGTATTTTGAGTACATTTTATAATTATATATGATACGTTATTAAGAAAGAGAACTCCTTTTTGCCAAGGCATTGATCCAAATACTTTTCTTGCAATTTTATACCTCTGATTGTAAAAGCATCCTCCACAGACTACTCTGTGGCTCTGTATAATAAAAACTTTTTTCTTTGCAACACAGGGCACTGTACAGAGTCTCACAGGACTCATTCCTACCATTACGCAATCTCTGACTCTGGGATTCATGTTGTGATGCTGCATATATTGGCAGAGTGGGCCAGGGAGCAGTTCCAACTGCACAAGGCATGGGGGCAGGCTCATGGAGAGGAAGCAGGAATAGGACCATAGTTATGGCCCACAGTGCTTTAAATATATTACTTTTGAAAATTTTACAAAAATACCTGATATGGGACTATATTGCAAGAGCTCCCCGCCCCCGGGCCCTTTAACAGGCTGTGCAGGTGAGGGGCTTAAGCTTCATTTTCTTCATAATACATTCATCTTTCCATATCAGCATACAGAAAGAAGGGTAGAACAATTCTGAAAGCCAATCAAAGAACATAAAGACTAGATTGGCAAATATTTTTATTATGACATTAAGACAGGATAAATGAAATTGTCAAGATGCATGCAAGCTTCCACCTCAGAGCATTTCCCCTTCTGGAAACAACCATCAGGTCACCTTCCTCCCAGGGTCTTGTCCTGAACCATCTCTGAACTACATTGATGCTCCAGATTCTATATTTCTGGTCCTTAAATTGTACCTTACCCTTCCATCTGATTTCTCCAGTTTGCTCAAATCTTTATGGTCCTGAACTTTTGACTCTGATCCGAAAGCCATCCCCCTCACCAGGTCATATTTCCATAATTATACTTTTGAAATCTGCCAGTTTGGATGTACTCCCTAAGGTTCTGGCAGAAGTGGGGCTAAAAATCTCCTTACATTATTCAGTTGGAATTATTTATTGCAAAGAATACAAATTTCTCATTTTATTTTCTGAGTCATATCACAAGGAAGTTGCTGAATCAAAGCTGTTTAAACTTCAAGTCTCAGTTTCCTAATCTTTCCTCACAGAAGATAATTAGCCAATGTCTCCCATGTTCCCTTGCCTCTGTGTTAAGGGACCCACGACTGACCCGGAGCTCGTGACATTTCTCCCTGTCCAAGTCCATTATGTGGTGCAGGGCTATGCTGAAGAATATGAATGCAAAGTTCTATGTTTTTTGTTCTTTGCTTTTTTAAACTGTATGTTGATTCTTGCTAAACCTGGTGAGGAAAACAACAGCATTATTATAATAATATGTGTGAAGAATTTAGCAAAAATTGGTGTCCATCTGTCAATAAATCATTCCTATGACCCTAAAAACAAAAGGTGGCTTACTTGACAAGAGAAAGGATGACATTGGTGATCTTGCCTTAGGTGTCACAGTCCCCAAAAATCAAATTTCCTAAATCTGTTAGTAAATTTTGCCTGCATGTGAAAACATGTGCACCCAACAATTTTCTGGAATAATTACATTACCTGAGGGCACAAATATATGGTCTGCCTTTCTTTGAAAATATCAGTACAAAATTTAAGACACAGGATTAATAACTTTTTATCCCAGGTAATCCTAATTTTGCCATTTTTTTAAACCAGGAAATTCCTTTCCTTACCGTGTCGAAAGGACATTTATAAGAGCACAGAGACTAAAGATGTTCAATAGATTTATTTTTAATTCCCTTAGAACAAATTTTTCATATGTAGGGTTGTCAGAATTTCTGAACTTACAAATATTCATATTTATGCTACCTTTTAAAAGAAAATGCAGGCACATATGTTTATCGTAAGTGACAGTGCTCTGAGATGATTGTTGATCTACGTGAATGGTTTAAGATTATTATATTCAGTGAGATATGAAATTGCTTCTATTGAATTTCATGAAAGTAAATGAATAGACCACGGAATTTTTCAGCTTTCAAGGTTGGTTTCAACTAGGGTGATATCTAGGTAGAATAAGACATCACGGATAGTCAATGCTTTTTTAGACCTGGCTAATCAATAGTGGGTGATAAAGAAAAAGTCATATAAGTGGTCTTATAAGCATTTTTGCTGGTCAAGAAGGTATAAATCACAGAGAACAATGCTATTTAAGGATTAAAGTTACCATAATAAAGTAGAAAGTACATGTACTTCAGAATCACATATGTTTTTGTAACTAGCTGTGTGGCTTGCAGTAGTTTAAACTAGTTATCTCGTGTTTAATGAGACAGTAATAGGAATACTATCCCAGAAGACTGTAGTATAGATAAAACACATGAAGTTCTGCATAAAATCCTGGCATTTGTTATTCATTCAATAAATAGTAGCTATTACTTTTTCTTCTTCTGGAAACATGGGAATGATAACTTCTATATAGGTTTGTCAGGAATTCAAATTACAAAATTCGCAATGACCATAAAACAATGCCCTGTGCATGACATGTGATCAAACGTTAAATTCTCTTCTGAACAAAAATCTTCATTTATTAATTTTACACACTGCCCCTCAAAGTGGCTATGAATTTGTTGAATATGGAGATGTCAGGTTCATCTTTTCATTCCCCTGTGGTAGAGTACCTAAAACAAAGCTAGCAAATGCTGAGTGATTGAACAACCCCAAACCTGTCCCTAAGAATATCACATAATAGAAAACTGACTTCAGAAAAGTTAACTGTAAAATACAAAAATAAAATAGTAAATAGGCTATAGCAAATAATAATCAGATTCTAAGTACTCCTTCTGCTTTGGCATAGTGTTATAAATATTGAAATGTAAGTTAAAGAGCATCAGGGCATGCATATATTGTTTCTAGTTTTTGCTGATAGCTGCATATAATCCGCTATTATTGCTCTGATAATATCATATAACCTATGTTATGAGATTTCCAGATAAAACCAATTCTTATTTCATTTGTTTTTCTTAAATACCTATATAGATAGGAAAAGGCTCTGGAATCATATTTCTTGCTTTGAAATGTTATTTCCTGCATTTATATGCCTTTGCAAATATAATCTAACACACAATGGTTTGTTCTAGTGTTTAATAAATTTGCATTAAAGATAACTGCTACTTTCTTTTCTAAAATTAGAACGTAACATGGAATGGACACAGTGGATACACATTTTACATTCTGCGATACACGCGTTGCTGGAGCAGAATGAATGCGATCAATGTAATGGAAATGCTGCGCTAATGGCTCATTAAACCTGGAAAGT
Source organism: Indri indri (assembly GCA_004363605.1). NCBI lineage: Eukaryota > Metazoa > Chordata > Mammalia > Primates > Indriidae > Indri > Indri indri. Next base: position 41,726 of record RJWJ010010441.1, on the reverse strand, counting down.
ATGCAGAGATAAAAAAAAAATCTTTGCATATGTTTTCAAGTGACTGAAGGAGGCAATGAACTATAATGTACCAAAAAAAAAAGGCATACTTCTTTTTTTATATACAAAAATTCTTATTTCTGGTAGAGAATTTTTTAATCAATTAGGAACTTGATGGCAGGTTTCCAACTGTTGGAGGAGACAATTTTATATTGTAATTGATGGATCTGGTAGACTTCCAAATATTTTTTTTCTAATCTGTCTTGTCTTTGCACATTGTTTCTGTGTCCTTTTGTTTTTTCATGCAAAGTTCTTGAATTTTAATTGATCAGTATTTTCTTCCATGAAATGTGTTTTAAGAAAAATCGTTCTCTTTCAAAGTGTTGCAGATACTAAGTTTTCTTTTAAAATTTTAATATATCACTTATACAATTTTAATTCACCCCCAATTTTTTTAGCGTATGATGTGAAATACAGGTCTAGCTTTACTTTTTTCATCTCCATATATTCAATTGTCCCAGAAACAATTTTCGAGTTGTCTATTATTTCTTCACTTACTTGTAATATCCCCTTTGTCTTAGACCATGCAAAATTCCCCAATATCAGTCCAAAGAGAGAGGAGGTAGATGCCAACCTTTTGCAGAGAGAAATGGAGATTTTGAAACTCTTGATAGCTTAACCTTTATTGAGAACTCTTCCGTTGTTTGCGTACAGACCCATCACCTCCTCTGACATGTGATACAACCTTATTTGGCATCTGAATAGTGTAAGTAACTCCTTGTCCTGACAAAATATATCCAGAAAACTACTTGAGCAAAATTTTTAATATAGTTTTAATCTTACTTATCTCCTACTGTTATCTACGCCATTGTGCTCTGTATTTCTATTGGATTCCCATTCAACTTTAGACTATTAATATTTGGCATTGTGCCAAGAGGAGTTTGCTTTTAGTGGCTGATAATATTCATCTGCTTTTGCTAACTCTTACTAATATCCAAAAAGACTTAAGACTATTTGCCCACAAAGTTAGAAAATGTGTCTTTCAAAAACATAATTTTCTTGGCACAGCGACCAACTTGTATACCAGACAAAAGTCTCTGAAAAAGTCACTCAGTGCCCTGCTAATAGGGAGTAAAGAAAAACACTGGAAAAAAAATCATGTTTTCCAATCAGAAAATTATTTTTGTGTAAACTATGAACTACTTGTACCACAAAAACTGTAGTTTCTGTTTATAAAATAAAATAATGGTGTCATAATTTTCCTTTTCATTAACAGGGTAAGTTTATCAAAGATATTATAGAAGTGTATGTTTTAGGATAACCCTAGAAATAATTATTTTAAAGCGTGTTATGATTATTATTTTAAAATGCATTAGTCCTCCATTCTTGGAAGAATTTTATAAAATTTCAAGTGTGATCGTACTGTCTAGAATATTTAATTTTTGCTTTTATTTTTTTCTATTAGCTGTTCAGTTTGTACAGGATAGAGAATTCTGATAAAGAGTCATCATCACACAGCCTCTGGCAATTAACATGGATATGCGATATTACATATATTAGTTATCTCAGTAAATAGATAGCATTCAGTAGGTTGATAACTCACATATTATAGAACATAGATAGAATTCTATGCTTTCTTATCAAGTGCACGTATTTCTTTCCTCTGATAGTGTTCTCATTCCAAATCAATTCACATATTCAATCCTAAAACAAATTATTTGGAAAATGAAATTGATGCAGGAGGTCATTAAAATTCCAGGTCAGGCAAAGTTATAATACAAGCTGCTTCAAAGCAAAGTACTTTTGAACTTACCTGTTTTTGTTTTATGTACAGTCTTGATATTCAAAATTAATGTTGAAGACATAATTCAGTTAGAGAAGCCTTCTGAGATGTTCTGCACTGGCCTTCATTAGAATCCATTTCATGCATGAGTGTGGAAGTACAAAATGGTTACATGAGCAACTACAAGGCCCTTTCAAAAAAACCATCAACCTACTTCTCTCCATCTATTGCAAATGCCTTGTTTACTCTTATGTACTCACTACCTTACTTGAGTTTTCCTTGTGAATCTGAGCACGTCCTATAGGTCTACCTTGGAAGAAATAAAAAAGTACTTCCTTGCACATTCTGTTTCAGCTGGGCTTACAGCCAATGGTACACTGCAATTTATTATCTCTTTTTCCTGCTTATGCTGGCAAAGAGAGGCACAAATTTAAAATATACTAAAAGACCACGGAATCAGAAAATAGACAATATTATGGATACTTAATATATTCATTATATTTCCTACCCAGCACAATTTCCAGGACTTTCATTTTTGGGATGTAGGCTTCTGTGTAGTAATATCCCCTTGAAAAATGAAGAAATGCAAGTCTCCTCGCTTGTAAGCAACTAAATGGCTGACATTCTAGATGAACCTTATAATAGACTGTTGGTTTTGGGTAAATATAACTAGGATCACTGGATAAATGGATTTGGAAGAGCAATGAAACAAGAGTAGCATGGGGGAATTATCTCATAGGAACATTGAATTTAAGTGAGTTCAACTACATGACCACTAAGAGAAAAAGAGGAAAGGAAAATATATACAGTCATGTGTCATTTACCAACAGGGATACATTCTGAGAGATACATCCTTAGGAAATTTTGTCATTGTATGAACATCATAGAATAAGTCATGCATTGCTTAATGCCAAGGATACATTCTGAGAAATGCATCATTAGCCAATTCTATCATTGTGCAAACATCATAGAGTGTACTTCCATAGACCTAGATAGTATGTAAGCTATGTGGTATAGCCTATTGCTCCTAGGCTACAAACCCGTATAGCATGTTGCTATACTGAATACTGTAGGTAATTATAAAAGGATTGTAAGTATTTTTATATCTAAATATATTTAACACATTAACTGCCATATGAGTTATGTTTAACTTATGCTAGTTTTGAGCCCAGGGCCTCGAGAAGCATATGTAACTCACATGTTTCTTCACCTTGGGAGCTGCAAGAACTATTTCTCAGGTTGCATATAACTCATACACAGAAAACAATAAAAAGTGACAAATTTTTCATTAAATTAGAAAGGATTGTTTTGTTTTTGAAGTTTTTATTCTATTTTCTTAATAAAACACCATGGCCTCCATGAAAAAAAAATTCTAGTGTGGCAGTCAATGTGTTAAAATAGAAAAGGCAATGCATTGTGCCATGGCATTAGAATGGCTATGACATCACTAGGCCATAGGGATTTTTTTAGCTCCATTATAATCTTACAGGACCACCGTTGTATACGTGGCCTGTCATTCACTGCAACATTATGTGGTGCATGACTGTATACTTATTAAGCAGTATAGACCATTTTACCCTTCATTCCACTCTAGGAAAATGTACCCCAAGCAGTAAATGCAATTGACTCTGAAAAACTGGTTGCAAGTATATACAAAGATATGAAGTAAATGTGCAAGTGAGCTTAAAAAATAAGAAGGTCAAGTTTATTGCATAGGTAGCTAGGGAAAAGGAGGGTGATAGTGCCAATGGCATTCTTGGGGTAGATAGTGAAAGACTAAAAGCCATAGAAAGTCACTAAAAAAAGAATTAGAACAATTAATGATGAAATAATTATGAATTTATATGGGTGTACATAAAGCCACGTATATAGCATTTTATACATTTTATGCATGATTTAATGATGCTGTCAAGGATGATTTAGATGTACTGACTTTACACGTAGGCATAGCCATTAGAATGTAGGCAGAAAGTGAGATAAAACTTCACTGTATAAATATATTCCTGAAGTTGTCTATTCCTTTGGCTTCTGCTACATGGTACCATCAGAGAAGAAGCAGGGAGGGACCAGACACTAGCATTCACTGAGTTTCTAACACGTGCCAGAGGAGTATTGCATAGTTACCTCGTTAAGGTACAGCCAACTTTGTGTGTCATAGGGATGAAAGCTCTTCATTGAGAAAATGGTATTTGATCTTTCTCCAGAAATACAAGCTGGAATTATCCAGACGGATGAAGGGAGGAAGCAGAAGCGTGTTTCAGGACATAATTTTGTTCTCATGCATCATGTATAAAACCCAGAGGAGAATAGCGCATTGAAAAAATTTTTTAAAATTATGTCCTGATTTTTTTTTCTTCACAGCACATTTTCGTGTGTTTTAAATTACTTATTTCCTTATTTTCATCTGTCAAATCCATCCTCAGTATTTTCACTGTTGCCTGGCACATAGTGGGTACTCAATAAAAATTAATTGAATCCATGACTGAAGCATAAATGCTTCTCCTCATTAGGCTTCTTAATTTAAGCTTAAATTTAGAAATCTTCTCATTATTTTTCTTAGTTTAAGTCAAACTAATAAGATCGCCTTCTCTATCACATTTTGTGTCTTTCTCCATGATTCCCATGGCTCTTTGAATCAGGATCACGACTTTTATAACCTGCAGAGAGAAAAGCTCAGCTCTTTCTCTTGTTGCTGTGACTGCGCAAGTCAGATGTACAACCCAGAGTCAAGATGACACTGCAGAGTTATTTGAAAAAAAAAAGAAAGAAAGAAAGAAAGAAAAATATTTCCAGGCTGGGTGTAAAACAGGAAGATTGTAATTGAGCTAAAGCAAGGGCTTCAAGAAGGATAAGGTCACATGCACAGAATATGGGACTCAAATTTTCAAGCTGAGGTTAAAGGCAGGAATTATTAGAGAGACTCGGGGATTCCAACTTTAGACTGGGAGCATAAAGGCTGTCATAAGTAGCAGAGCACAGGGGCCTCGAACCTGGGCTGTCACAGGTGGCATTTCTTTTCCTCTTGAGCTTAGGTCACAGGTGGTCCACTGTCAAATATTCTCATAATACCCTCCTGGCTATCCTGCTGTCTTGCCCCTCATTTTCAACCACAGCGCTGCTTTTCTCCAGGAATCGGTTTCTCAGGGATTCGGGGATTGTCGCCTCCTCTTCTTGCATCGGCGCTGCATGCTGCCCCTAACCCCTGCCACAGCACCTTGCCTTGGGTCTCCCTTGTCTTGCACTAAATGTTTTCCTAACTTACGCAGGCCTCCCTGGGGAAGCAAACAGTTTTCTTTCTCTCCCTGACGCATATATGCATTACAACATTTAATTATCCCATACAGGTCCAAAATACACATCCTTCTTTTTGCAAGTAGTGACTATACTTTCTTTAAACATTCTTATTACTTATTCTGAGAATGTTTGTGTTTTCTGTTTTTGCCTTTTATGGGTCTTCGGCAGCTGGCTCTGAGACAGAGGCCAGAGACTAGACAATCCTCTTAGGCAGGCTCTGAGTTTTCTGTACTTTTCTGTGCATACTTTTCTGGAGTTTTCCATACTTTTCAGTGCCCATACTGATTAAGCTATGACATGTGGCTTTTCTTCTTATAGAGTTTATGGTGGTCGTTTGAAGTACTGTGCAGCATTCAGGAAAAGTTACTTTTTCACTTGCAGTTTCTGCAACTGCTTAAAAAAAGCCACTGCAATTATCATACAATTGGTATAAGGATTTATCTGAAAGTGAATCAATAATCTGATAAGAGTTTTAGTGAAAAGAATAATTGTTCTTTATATCACTCTAAACAATAGACAAATCCTTATATGCAGGAAAACACACTATTATTTTTCCAAATTTCCAGAAAGTCCCTCAGTTTAATGTCAGAATTTCAGCCATTCTGAGGTTAATTTTCTCCAAAGTTTGAATGTGGTCATTTTTTTTTTTTTCCTTTTGAAAGATCCCAATACATTTACTAGCCTAATCATAAACATCTGCACATGTAGATCTCCCTTTATTTTTGACCTCCAGCTGTGGGAGGGTCATTACTAAGTTCTAGACGGCAGTCGTTCCCCGTGTGCTAAAGGGCAGCCATACCGCTCCTTCTGAATTTTTTCTTTTTTATAAATGGGTAGCTCTTACCCATTCCTTCTCTGGGCTTTGCATTTAGAATGATTGGTTTTCCCCACTATTATTTTAGACAATTACATTTATCATGAGAAATTAATCCTTGAGGGATCAATGATGCATGCTTTTCTCCTGCCCACAAGAACAAAACTATTATTCATTTTCCACTTGACATAAAGTGACCTGTGGATCCATTTACATTTTCATTCCCGTGCTGGCAGTAGCAATGAAACCCATTGTCACTTCTGGGCCAGTAGTGACCCCTGCAGGCACAGCACCAGGGAGTCCCAGGAAGCGCTGCTTCCTGGCAGGTCTCCTACATGCTAATAATGAGTGTGACCACTAGCATATTTGCAGGAACCTAAATAATGTTCGTCAAGGCGATGTGTCCAGCTATGTGAGGCAAACAGTAACAACCTCTGTGACCCAGGTGTGAGTGGGAAAGGTAGAATTAGAAGTAAAAACTATAAAGGGTGGGGCATTTGTCATTGGAACTTTTCCATTTCCTCTCTAAGGGCACATTTCTTTTCTTTTTAGACCCTCTACCCTGAAAATTACCTTCAGTCTCCAGTTGCTGCCTCTCTATCCCATTCCATTATATTATGTGATGTACTGTGTGACTCCTCTCCCTGGAAAATTTAATCAGAAATGGGAATAAAAATAATGTTGTCATGGCGGAATGACAGCTAGCTGATATTGTTGAGCTAGAGAATGCTTACAATGCCGAGCACAGCCTTGGGTACCAGGAATAGAGACACGCATGACACCAGACACAGCCTTCGAGGTGCTCATGGGCTATTAGGAAGTTGCAGCATGATCTCACCATCTGAAAATGGAAAATGAATCATTCTCTGGGGAATGGGCTAAATATGACTCCTGAAATCACCACAGTGCCTGGGATTACAGTCCCGGAATCTGCTACGGACTTAAGAGTAGCTAATGAGCTGCCCGGGGTCACAGAGAGACTTAGGCAAGCAAAGACAATTAAGGCACATTAGCCGGGTCAAGGTTTAAACTGAATTTTACTCCCGTTATGGAGTGGTTACTTATGTAACCTGTTGAGATAACTCTAAACACCATGTTTCTCTTAGTTAGATTTCATAAAATTGGTTATTCAGTATAATGTATTTGTTAACACAAACTTGACCTTTACTATTATGAGAATCTTCAGGACAGGGATGCTGTATCTTATTTCTTCTCTATATTTCCAGCGCCTGGTTCAGTGCCCCCAAACAATAGATTTTTAGTAAATAAATAATTGTGGAACAAATGAAAGAATCAGTAACTGTGCAGCTCTGCTTTGTGGATTTTTTTTTTAATTCACCCTATTGTTATTGCTGCCGATCCTGGTGTCACAGGTGCACCTGTCAACCTGAGCTGAGTCCAAATCTGAGTCCAAAACACTCTTTCTGATGAAACAAGAAATTCTTGAGGTGGTGCAGCCTGGATGGTTCTAAAGATTACTAATAATGGAGTCTGCAGTCAGCGGCTTTGGGTAAAAATGTAAAAGAGCTTAGAGACAAAAGAGTACAATGAAATAAATTTTAATATTATAATATTTTTAATTTAGGACATCTTAAAAATAATTGAGTTCAACCTTCAGAATTACCCTTAGCTGCTACCCAGATCAGTAGCTATTGGGTATTTCGGAGAGAGACAAGCATATTCCTAAAATAAAAACAGTGAGCATGAAAATTGTGTTTGATCATGACTTTCAGGAGAGACAGGGCTGGTGTACCTAGCACAGTGATCTGTGTGGATGGGGGCCAGGGACAGTGCAAAGCACTTGATACCTCATTAAAGGGGCACTGATGAGAAAATTCTTCATAAAGAACTTGGCTACCAAAAAATCTAAGTCAGTCCACGCCAACATTTATTGTTTTGGGACTTTTTGATAAAGGCCATTCTCACGGGAGTTAAGTGATACCACATTGTGGTTCATCTACTCTTAAGGCAATGAAATTTAGCCAGTCTTAGAAAGTCTTTGACAGAGGAAAAAAAAATGTCCTAAGTGTATGTTATTTATTTAACTTTCTAATTCTCAAGATGTGTTTTTATATTCTCCTTCAAATACCATGGTGTAGTTTTTGCCTTAGTCTTTTTTTGATGTATCTCATTTAATAGATTAATAATGTATTCCCTTTTAACCTGCTTATTTCAGAGAATAAAACACAATGTCTTAAATAGTAATGCAATTAATTCAGATTTCTTGCCAGCACAATGTATAGTGCCTAAATTTATTCAGCCAGATTTAAAACAGGATAGGTAAAAAATAAACATCAAAGGAGATGTTATATTGTTGAAAAATTGATTTGGTGTTTAATATTTATTTAGGTTTAAAAAATTGTTTCATATTGTCCTGTGGCATTACTAAGCAATTAAAATATTGCTATCTGCATAGAGCTGCCTTGGATATTGTACAATTTATGAAATCTGAATAGCTCAACGCAGTAGGATTCTGATTTGCAAAGAAAAAAACTGAAAACTCATCTTCCCCGGCAGGAAGACATTGGTTTATTTATTTCTCTGTATTAGGCAAGGCAGAATTTTTCTTTTATGTTGAGTTGTTGCCTGTTGGAAGATTAGAAAATTCTGAATAAGAGGGCTCTCAGCAACAAGCCATATTATTTTACTAATCACCAACAGTGGGGGAAGTAAATGAGAAAAATCCATGAGCTTCGCCTGGATTTATTAAAGTTCCATTTGAAATCCAGAGTTTGGAAACTTTCCCCATGCCTTAGCCCACTATTTCTAAATTAAAATAACTTCTTAGTGGTTTTATTTTGAGTATTCTCTTCTCAATCAAGAACCAGATCTGAGTGTACATTTGTGAAACAATGGAATTCACTGCAAAATGTTACGAAAACACACGCAAAATTTCTAATAACTGTCACTTAACTAAATGAAGTATCTGTTTCTGCAAAAGAATAGCATGTAATTAAGCTTTCTGGGGGGTTGTCTTTAAAACTGCTTTGTTTAAATTTAAATTCCCAGATTTGTTAATGGAAGACAGTAAAATCCTAAAACAAAGGTGTGCACTGTGCACTGTATGAAGCTCTTTAATACCAAGTACAGATCAGTTTGTTAGCTGCAGCGTTGGATATATTCCTGCACTAAAAGTCACAAGATGATATTAACATAAACCAGATCACCTCCGTTTAGTGTTAAGATAACTTAAACCCGTAACCTGACTCTGAGGGAAAATTTGTTCTTTCCATGAGTATAAAAATAGTTTGAGGACAGTTTTACCTTCTTGAACACATATCTACTGAATCTCCTTCTCAAGTGTGGCGGGGGTCCACAATCTCTTTCCATAAAAGACCAGACATAAATATTGTAGACTTTCTCAGTCAGCCAAATGAGCAATCAATCAGTTTCTGTCTCTGTACTCGGCTCTGCCCTTTATGGCAGGAAAGCAGTCAGGGACAATGCCTAAACATAGGCGTGCCCGGCTGTGATCCAGAAAATTGTTATTTACAAACACAGGTGACTGGCTGGATTTGTTCTGGGGCCATAATCTGCCAACCTCTCATGTACAGAATCGTGTTAATTGTTCAGGAGATGAACTTATTAAAAACACCGCTACTCCCCTAAAGGAGATTATATGATATTGATATAAACCAAATAAGTTTATACATAAAAATTAAATACTAAGTAAATCATGAATATGTACAGAGGGGAGAGAGACAAGATGGCTGACCAGAGACATCAGCTGCCAGATTATCTCAGGCAGAAGCAAAAGTTTTAGCTGAAAAGCCAGGGCAGGGTGGGGGAGAACCATAGATAGGGTATAATTCTGAGGGAAAAGTGCCGAACCTACTAGAGATTCCACAGGAACATCCAGGTACAAGGAGCTCAAAGAACACTTGGGAGATTGATTGCAAAGAGGCAATCACCAAGACACATAATCAACAGTCTGGCCAAAGTCAACAAGAAGGAGGAACTCCTGTGAGCTGTGAGATGAAAACATCAAGTAACTTAAAAGGAAAATCCATCAGGCTAAGAGCATATTTCTCAACTGAGACCTTGCAAGCCAGAAAGGATCAGGGCCCATTTTGGGTCTTCTTAAACAGAACAGCTGCCAGCCTAGAATTTTGTGTCGTGCAAAACTAAGTTTCACATATGAAGGAGAAATAAAGACTTTTCCAGACAAGCAAACACTGAGGTAATTTGTCAAGACCAGACCTGCCCTGCAGGAAATTCTCAGAACTGCATTATACATGGATCAGCACAGCAGACACTCACCATTGTAAAACCACCCAAAAGCTAAAGCTCAGAGCTCATATAAAACAATAGCACTAAGGTACAACAAAGCAATAAGGTGCTACTGAGCAGGATGAACAGAACAGCATCCTACATATCAATTCTACCAATCAACATGAATGGTCTGAATGCCCTACTCAAGAGACATAGGCGGAATGGATGAGAAAATACAAGCCAAGTATCTGCTGTGTCTAGGAAACACATCTAACCCACAAGGACTCACAAAGACTCAAGGTGAAGGTATGGAAAAAACAGTCCACCAAAACAAAGCAGGTGTAGCTATTTTCGTATCACACAAAACTGACTTTAAATTGGCAATGGTAAAGAAAGACAACGATGGTCATTATATAATGGTAAAAGGAGCAATTCAACAAGAAAACATAACAATCCTAAATATTTATGCACCTAACACAGGAGCACCCAGATTCATAAAGCAAATTCTACTAAATCTAAGCAAAGAAATAAATGACATCATCATAATTGCTGGGGACTTCAACACCCCACTGATAGTGCTGGACAGGTCATCCAAGCAGAAAATAAACAAACACTGGACTTAAATGAGACTCTAGAACAAATAGTCCTAACAGACATTTACAGAACATTTGACCCCAAAACTATTGAATATACATTCTTCTCATCAGCACATGGAACATTGTTCAAGATTGATCATGTCTTAGGCAAGTTAACAGAGTCAGATCTTATGCGTAGGTTTTTCTTACTTCAAATCCCTTAGGGTTTTGCACAGTATCATACTTCAGGGCATTCATTCAAGGTGTGTTAAGTTATACTTTTCTTGACTGGCACATGCTCCAGCTTAACTAAACATCAATGTTTTGTAATAAATAGAAATAAAGGCTGAGAATGTTGGGTACAAGCAGATATTGGAAGGTGTTGAATGCAAGGGTATTTGAACTTTAGTTGGGAAGCAGAATAGGACCATTCAAAATTTCTGAATACAGAATAAGATGATTAAAATGATGATTTAGAGAGATGAATCTGCTGGAATGTTCTGGCTATAGAGCACTATTATGTAGTGCTTGACTAAATTTTGTTCAGAAGTATAAGAATTAAGAAAAAATTAAGAAAAAGATGCAAACAGGTAACAAGTGTGTCAGAGGTCGCATAATTCTGAGTATAAATGAAGTAGTATTTGCATGAATGCCAATGGTTTTGAAAAATGATCTGTTAGATCAGCAATGATTTGTCTTCCAGGTATCTCCTCCAAAATATTGTTATGGTTGTTCAGGGGTAATTCTTTGAATCAGTTCTCATTCTCATGTACCCCCCTCTGTTAGGTGGTAGCACATGTCACCCTTGTGGCTGGACATCACCATTTCAGCTCCCCAGAGAACACCACGTTGTGCCATCTTGAGCCACTTCTGTTGAGGCTAATGATGGAAACAGAAATCATTTGGAAATGTCATTAACCTCATGCAGAGCTTCTACCCTAAGCCTTATCAATCTCACTGTTACTCCTTCTGGACTTTGTGTAGCCTTCACAGATAACAGGAAAAAGTATTCTGGTGACCTGAAAGGGAAAATTTTCTACTCTTCTGTGTATGTTTCATCACAGGCACAAACTATCTGGGCCCCAAAGGTGACCACCCTTACCTGTATAGTGTTTCCCACTTGCACACACATCCTTACATGCAAATTCGTGTACAATGTAGACATCTCCTGCCAGAGAGCACCCACTGTGCCCAGTGGTCCTGGTATGCCCAGAAAGAACTGCCTGCTCTGACTTAGGCCTTGGTATTAAGTGAAGTCCATCAGTCCAAGCTCCCTTACTATATTCTCCGGCAATCTGGCCTTAGTTTGGGGCCAATCCAGCAAGCAAGTCTTTGAGCTACTACGAAGGTTTCAGTACCAGCCATTTATTCTACAGAGGAATGATGCTTAGGTCCCTTGCTAAATGGTACTAGCAAATGTACATGGGGGTCGGAAGAAGGGAGATAAACTTCCAGTTTTCCAGTGCAAATCTATCCAGGAAGAGACGATACCCAATTACTCATCAGCAGAGTTTGAGCCCTAGATCCATCAGAACACAGGAGAAACCTTTTTGTAACAGAAAAACCTTTTCTATACTCTTGCCTCAGCAACGTGTGGACTCAATATCTAGTTTAAGCTTAATCTGTCACATGCTAAACAGTGTGAAAGAGTATCTTATAAGACAGTAAAAAAGTTCTGAGTGATTCAAAGTAAGACAAAACCACTATCATACAGAACATAACAACCAAAAATATATAATTACCCGGGGATAGAGTACAGGCACCCAACAGGAAATGAAGCATTCAGTAGAATATATGTGATCTGTCATGCTCTAGGTAAGAAATCCAGTTCAGTGGATGCTGCTTAGGTGAAGGGAATGAGAAGGATGTTTAGTGATTGAGTGGAATTGAGGTTTAGTGATAATGTTTGTGTTTCAGATACCTTGCTGATCCTCATTATGAGCCATTGTGTAACAAATTTTTAACAACTTAAAAGTAATTAAATTTATGCAAAAATAAATATTAGCTACTGTGTACTAAGCGACTACTATGTGCCAAGCAAAGTGGCAGTTTTCATGTGTCTGAATCTCACAAGACTCTTACACATTTAGCATTATTATTCCCAGTTTACAGATGAAGACATTGAAGATTAAGAGTCCCCAAATTAGTAAATAGAAGAGGCAAAATTGAAATGTAGGTGCGTTTTTATTACCCCTCTCACTCTTTCATGCTTTGGAGTTAATCTTGTCATCTTGGCCTGGCAATGTAGGCTGTTCTAGGGGCCCTGCGAAGGTTCTCAATAAATGTTGCTGAATGACTTCAGAGAAAAGCTTTATTTATCGTAAAACATTTATTAAACATCTATGTACTTAAAGTTGGAAAGACTTTTAAGGAAAAAATGAAAATATATAATCTTTTTTTAAAAATTTAAGACAGAGTCTTGCTCTTTTTCCCTGGGTAGAATGCAGTGGCGTCATGAGAGCTCACAGCAACCTCAAACTCATGGGCTCAAGCGATCTTCCCTCCTTGGCCTCCCGAGTAGCTGGGATTACAGGCACACACCAACATGCCCAGCTAATTTTTCTATTTTTGATAGAAACACGGTCTTGCTCTTGCTCAGGCTGGCCTAAAACTCCTGAGCTCAAACTATCTTCCTGCCTTGGCCTCCCAGAGTGCTAGGATTGCAGGTGTGAGCCACCGCACCCAGCCAAGATATTATTCTTGTTCTCAAACACTGAAGATATGGATGATAGGTAGACATATTTGAGAAAAATGCAAGGGAAATATGAGGAGTATCTAAGTCTGTTCAGACTACTACAACAAAATATCTGAGACTGGATAGCTTATAAACAATGGAAATGAATTTCCTGCAGTTCTGGAAGCTGGGAGTTCCAAGATCAGGGTGCCAGCATGGTTGGCTTCTGCTGAGGATGGTTTTCTGATGAGCGTCCTCTGGTGAGGGCCTGGTGCAAGCTGCTGACTTCCCGCTGCATCCTCACATGGGGCACAAAGTGGGAGGGTCTTTCTCTGGCCTATTTTGCGAGAGTACTAATTTCATTCATGAGAGCTCTGCCTTCATGATCTAATCACCTCCCAAAAGGCTCCACCTGCTAATACCATCACCTTGGAGATCAGGATTTCAATAAATGAATTGGTGGACAGGAGGCACAAGCATTCAGACCATAATAAGGAATATATTTACTGCTAGTATGATGCTCTATTTTAGTCCCATAAAATTTATATCATGCATCTATTTCGACATTATAACTAGAACAACACATGTTAAACTTCATGGATTTTCCTATAATACACTATTTTAACTCTGTCTCTACTTGAATTCCCTCAGTCCCTTGAGTAAAGTATTGGCATATACACTTGTTAAAAGAATCTCTTGAAGTTTGAGTGGTTGACAATCTAACTTCAACATTAAAATGTTGAAGGGGGAAAGTATCCTTATAAAAGATAAGTAGATACCCCAAATGAATTAGCACACAGCATATGCAAACCCAAGGATCGGGTCAACATATATGATTTTATTTATCCTTTAACAATTTGTATCACCGTATATTTTAGTAGTAATACTATGCACATATGGAAGTAGCCTATGTATTTCATTTCAAACAGACTTGTATTCTTGAAATGAAAATCAACACAGAAGAAAGTTTATTTACTTAAAGTACTATTGTACAAGACCATAATTTTAAATAGAAAAATTTAGTATATTTCTTGTACTTTAATTAACATTTGTAATTTCCAAATATATTGTGTTCTATTTATGGACTGTAAAACATAATGCAAAAAGTTATTTGTTACCTGTGTTATTAGTCTGAACAGCATCAATGACAGTATTTTATAAATCAGTAGCAGATAATGAGCTATTGATTTACAAAAACTGTGGTGATATAATCAATTTTCCATATATAACATAAAAGTCTTGGAGATTGAAACTGCTTCTGCTCTTGTGAGGTGTTTATCCCCACAGAGCCTCCGTCAAATGTTTAGCTGCCTTGAATCATATAGCTTAGTTACAGATAAGCAAGGAGGTAAAATATGCTCATTATGTCCTGTAGCATTCAAAAAGTTTCCTTGAAAGGAATTTAATTTTTTGAAAACTTTTTGTTAATGTCCTTTGATATATGGTCGAGTTAGATCCAAATACAAGAGAAAGGTTGATTTTCCTGGGTCATCAGTTTTGGGGTTCTTTTAACACATAGTCAGATGTTGCAATGGATTAAAGATACATTGTTCAATGCTGTGCTGTCCAAGACAGTAGCAACTAGTCACATGTGGCTATTTAAATTAAAAATTCAGTTTCTCAGTCACACTGACCATATTTCAAGTGCTTAATAGCCACATGCTGTTAGTGGCAAGTACCGGACAGTACAGGTATAGGCAGAATAATCCCATCGTCACTGAAAGTTCTATGGACCAGTGCTGTCGTAAGGTGTTAAAATAGCTGCTGCTTTGCAATTATATTTAGTCAAAAGATAGTAGGTGCAATGTCAAGTCTTTCTAGAAGTATTTATTTTAAGCATAACTGAAAAAACACTTAGGATAGTAAACTTATGTTAAGGTTTCCTCTGATTCGATCAATACCATCATGAGAAATATATTCCGAGCACCCACTGTGAGAGACTATGGAAATTCTAATTTCTAATTAAAAAGGCATGATATGTGAATAGTCATAGCTTAATAAAAATTATAGTTGATATTTATGGCAGTCTGTTATAGAATACATGCTTAGATAATTTCCTGGTATCCGTCCTATATTCTTCCCAATTGGCATCAGTCATGCAGTTTCTTTGTGAATAATTCCAACTGGATTTCCAAGGTGAGCCCCCTTCTGTAAGAGAAATTGTCATAATCCCACTCCCCTTGCCACAGTGATGGATTCATGAATACACATTTGACTCAGGCCCAAGTCTAACCCTGAGTTGCATTCCTCTCGTCTTGCCAGTTGATTCATGGGTGGGAAAGGGCTAAGGAGGATTAAATAAGAAGTCCAGCAATTTTGTTTTAGGATGGGAAAAGTCAATTCTCACTTTTTCTGGACCCTGTGGTGTTTGGACTGTGGCCCAGAATTTCCGTAATCATTTTGAGGCCATGAAATGTGCCAGCCTGAAGATGAAGACATATAAAGGAAGACAGGGCACAAGAGCATCATAGAAAAATGAAATTCAGTCCTCGTGAAGCCACACACACAACCCACACCACCACTGAACTTCTCAGGGAGTTACCTATTTACCTTAATTGTAGAAGCCAAATTTGGAGTTGAGTTTTCTGTTATGCAAAGCCAAAATTACTCTGATATACTCCGCAGTACGCGAAAGCTTATAGCCAAAATAATCTGCTTGCAAATTGGCAATTAATGGCATTATTTGAATAGCCTTCAAATTAAATTTAGTAAAAGCACATTATTTTGCTACATTTAAATTGCAAAGTTAAAAAGACTTTTAAAAAATCAGGTATAGACAGTTTTATTACATTTGTCTGGTATACTTCTATTAACTTAATAAAATTGTTTGGAATTTCTGGTTTAGGATAGAAGTAGAGATTTCGATGTCTGGAAAAGAAAGACATTTTATTGGACTCACAGGAGAGAGAATCCAGAGCAAATAAACCAGTAGCTCAGCATTTACGTGCACCTAACCTGCAACACTGCTCTGCGTTCCGAGAGGGCAGGCGTGGAGCAGAGGGTGGGTTTGGGTTTGTTGAGTTCTTAACTAAATGATGTAAGTGAAGCAGCTCTTAGGATGGTTTACTCCCTCCCACCCCAGAGACACACAGTCACAGAGGTGACAAATTTCAAGAAGAAACCGGAGATAACGCTCCCCTTCCCATTGCCAAAATTAGGAAGGCTTTATATAGAGCTGCTGGAGCACACACTGGGACTTGTAACCTTCCTGAGTAACCTTTTCAGATATTTTAGAGAGCACATGGCTTAAGGAATAGAAGTTCAAAAATAGTATTTAAAGATGAATGGTATCTAGCAGAAGAATAAAACAAATCTTCATCAACAACCCAGACAGGAGTGTGGAGAACAGGTGACAGGGTGAGCTAGACTCCTTAGCTTTCATGGCGCAGTGACGATGACTTAAAGCTTAATGGTGATGAGTTAAGAAACTTGTATGTAATTATTTAGGCAGCATTATGGACACAACCAGTGAAAGAAAATCTGAAAACAGGAGCCTTTAAAATCCAATTTAAAATATGCCACGTTCATTGGAGATTTGTCAGTTCAAGTAGTGAATTAAGTGGAAAAAAATCACAGAGGCCAGGTGTGAGGTAAAAACAAAAGCTGTTTTTCCTCTGCTCTCACACACTCCACAATGATCAACACAGAAGACTTCCTTGACCAAATGTGGGGGGTTTCTCCCTCACATCTGTCAGGCAATCACTTCTGCAGTGGACACCAGTTGGTGTCCTCCAACCCGGTTCAATTCCAACACTGTCTACCCGGAGAGAGCGTCAGATCCCACACGTTCAGAGCTCAGTCCCACGAGACTGCCCCACGCTTCCCCTGCCAGTCGGAAGCCCCAGCTTGTTTTGCCTGTGCTTCTGACCAGCCGGCCGTGAATTGAGGATCCCACCACCCCCTCCTAGGGTCCAATTAATTTGCTAAAATGGTTCACCGAACTCAGGAAAATGCTTGCATTTACTGGTTTATTGTAAAGGATATCACAAAGGATACATATGAAGAGATGCGTAGGGTGTGGAATGGGATGGGAGGGGAACTTCCACTCCCTGTCCCGGTATGCCACCCTCCAGGGACCTCTGATTAGCTATGAAAGCTCTCTGATTCCTGTCCTCTTGGGCCTTTTATGAAGACTTTTTGGACAGGCACGATTGAAGCATGGGAAACTATATAGAATTGTGATTGTAGAAAAAGGGCGTGATCTAATACTAATAGACTGAGTTGACAAGCCCAGCAAGGCCTGCTTGTTCAGATTCTCTGTAGCCTCTTTGTGCAACCTTCCTTCCTCCTGGAAACGGGGCAGGACCTTTTGTAAAGTGGAGGTTTTGTGACCTACGATCAGACAAGGTAGGTCAGAAAATTTCATTTATGGGCAGCTCCAAGACAGAAAGGTGATTCAAGATTTAAGACTCCTTTGCTGGGGAGAAAAAGGCACAGATGAAAGGAGGGCAGGAGAAGATGAGAGAGAGAACAAGAGCAAGAGAGAGTCTGTTTTCTGAGGCCTGATAAAGCACCGCAATATTTTAACAAGGGTTATGGGAGTTTTGAGCCAGGAACCATAGATGGAAACCAATACATTTGATATCATAATATCGTATCAGGGAAGAGGAAACTATTGGTTATGACTCAGTGTAAAACTTGCATGAAGAAACGAGTAAAGAATAATATTTCAGTCATGCTTCTTTCTTGATGTTCATCATACACACACACACACACACACACACATACACACACACACACAGAATTAGAAGGAAGGAAAGAGGCATCAATATATTATAGATACCTGCGCATAGATGAACTCCCTCTAGGATGAACAGAAAAAGAGCGGAACACTAATGTAAGAGAATACTAACAGGTGTCCAGTAGAGAATGAAAAGATACAATCACTGAGCAATCATACATGGCATGGTCTTAGAAGACTCTCAGGAAGAGTTTACTAACTTTGATCCCCTACCTACCTTTTTTGCCACATATGAAAATTGCACCCTGAAGGGAAAACATGATGATAGAGACAATGTTGAGAGCAAAACTAAGATTGTTGTGTACACAGTCATGAAAGAGTATGTTAGATATACTTTATTTCACTTTATGGACTTTTTTTCATAAACCCTTAATATGCATTGGAAAACTGGCAGTTTAAGTGGAATGTTCTCATAGGTACTATATTTTACATTTAAAAAAATGTTAAATTTATTCATCTATTTATTTTGGTGAGTAAGTGAAACCTGTAATTTTCAGTTGATTTAAGTGAATCAGCTTTGCAGTGGTCAGAGTGTTAGATCTTGAAAAGTTCAAATGAGTGATCCTGTCAAATTGTGGGTTGAAGTAGAAGACAGATAAGTAAATAAAGCTCTGCCATAAATATTTGTCTGATACCACACACATTGGCCTTTTTTTTTTTTAAAAAGAGATTGAACACTGTGCAAATAAATGGAATATTTTTAAAAGATAAGGTAGGAGTAAATATAGAAAAGTTCTTAAATAACTGAAGGCAGTGAAGCAAAAAGCCCATTCCCCTTGCTATTTCTTCCTATGGAATGACACCCCAGACCAGGCTATCAACTGTGAACAGGGGCCATTTTATAGTTCACCAAACTATTAATTTATATTTTATCCTTTTCAGCTAAGGAATTTAGGATCTCCTTTGAAAATTTAAGACAATTCGACTTTAACGAATTTAGTTACCTTTGCAATACGATGGTGGATCTGTTGTGTAAGAGGTTTGCCATTTGATCATTCCACTAAAAGTGACAGAGGTGTTCATTCCAGTGTTTGACCAAACAAAGGTCATGGCCAGTTAACCTGGTCTTCGGCCCTGCACTATGCCAATCTGCATACTGAGGGCACAAGATGACTATTACCAGCCAAAGGACCCTTTCAGATGACACCAGGAAAGCATTGACCTGTTCAGAAAAATAAGGTTTCCAAGAGTTGGAATAGAGGTTGGGAAAGGTTTCATCTTATGTATAAAACAATAATGCTAGACTATATGGTCTTCTGAGTTTCTTCTGAGTAAAATCTAAGGCACTGTGATTCTAACCTTGGGAGCACATTGATAAAAAGAGTAAAAAGGATTTTTCAGTCTTCATCGGGCAAAATAGATACATGCAACTAACACACAACTTGCTATTTCATTAAATACATATTTACTGAATGACTATGACATGCCAACCTCTAAAAATCCCAAAATAAATAAGTGTTGAACCTTTCAAGAGGCTCTCAGTGTATACGGGAAAATGAATAAGAAAAAGTAAATTATACTACAGCATTAAAGCAAGAGTATGAATAAAACTTTGTCACAACAAAAAAAGGTCACCTTTAAAATTTTGAAATTTTGACTACAGTTAATTTGTTTTAGATACACCACCTGTGAAAGTTCTGAGGATCTTGTTGATTTTCTTACCGATTTTATAGATCCAGACAGAACAGTAATGCCTATTAATTCTGACCCCCATATTTTGCAAAAGTGAATCCAAAAGCCTGAGAAATTAAATGACTTTCCCAAATCATCCATGGTGAAGACATGAAAGTTGTCCTAACTGTTCTGTTCTCTCAATTGCCTTCCCTCCAAATGTCATCCATTGTATTTAGAATATTCAAAATCCAGATTCCTTCCCATGGCCAGCTCCCTTACCACTTCCCTGGCCTCTTCTTGTGCCGTATGCTATAGCCACACTGGTCACCTCCACTTTTTCAAACTACAGTTGTTGTTTCTTTTGTACTTGCTTTTTCCCTCTTCCTAGACCACCCCCCCAAATCTTCATGTGGCTCACCCCTTTTCGTCATTCAGCTCTCAACTCAAGCTTCCTCCAAAGAGAGTGCTTTACTGACACCCTAACTAAACAGCAACCCCCTTCTCCCATGATTCCTTTTCATCCCACGTAGTCTCATGATGACGATTTATGGTTTTCATAGCCCTTGTCTCTGTCTGAAATTATTTTATGTGTTTGCCATCTAGTTTCCTCCACCTGAAATCACCTCCGTGAAAGCAGGCTCTGATCTCTCTTCAACACTGTAACTCCAATACTCTTTTGGAGGAATAAATAATTCTGGTTCCCATAAATTATGCATAAGGTAGAGTAAAATCTACCCGAGTATTGACATTTGAGGGTACCAAGAAAGATACCTTTGTGAAAGGAAGAAACAATAACCATAGACACAGGAATACTCTATATTACTGACTCCTGATAGTAGGACGTTAAAAAGAGAATAGTAAAATATAAATCATATGAGGAAAGTATAACATTTCCATATGTTTCCTGAGTGTTTAAAATAGTTTAGCCTAAATCATAAAATGCCACTTTTTCCCAGGTAAACGTCCTTGTTGGCATGTGACACTTCTTCTGGTAGGTTTCAGTGGTTGATATTGCTGGAACAGAAAGGGCCCAGAACAGAGTTTTTGGAGAATATGAACAACTGGCAAAGAAAGATGGAAAGGAGAAGCCAGGAAGATTTAAGGAAAACCTGGGGCATAGGGGGGTGTGGTAGTGTGGGTGGGGGCTGCACAGTGTAGTCTTTGTAAAGAAGGCAAAAGGCAAAGTTAAGAAAAATTCCAAAAGATCAACCCTACTAATGCTAGATCCTTTGTAGGTAGCAACAAGGATATAGTTGGCAACTGGTAGTCAGTGTAACTCAAGCTGCTATAACAAATAAAGCCTTGAATGACCATGGAAATTTGCTTCTCAGTCACAGAAGAGTCCAAAGCAGGTGTTCTTCATTGGCAAGTGGCCTTCTTTATCCAGAAACCAGGTTCCTTCTAACTTTTGGAACCATCCTATCCTAGGGCCCCAAAGTCTCTTGCATTCAGCCGATGAATATGAAAAAAGAGACAAGAGAAGGCTTTTTAAGCCTGCTAGCCTAGAAATTATACACTTCACTTCTACTCAAATTCCCTTGGCAGAGAACTAGTCACAAAGCCCCATGTCTATGTGAGGGAGCCAACAAATGTGGTCAGTTGCTGGACAGTTGTTCCCTGGAAATAGGTCTGTATTATGCAAGTAGAAGCACAAATGGTGATGGGCTGTAACCCATCTTCCAGGATGGTGGAGAAATTTGTGCAATTAGGTCATTTTCATTTTATAAATATTGATTGATCTTTCCAGAAATAAAAATCTACATAGTATAGTGTGCCTCTTCTCAAAAAGTTATAATTTATTGGAAGAGATAACATGTGCACACAAATTATGGTAATTCAAAGCTATTTCTAATTTATTCACATAAATTTTGTGATAGAAAAATAGATTACAACAGTGGAAAGCAAGTCCCTGTATATGGCTAACCCAGTGAAAATGTAAACTTTTTTTTAATCTTGAAAACATATTTCAGTTTCATCGTTGGTTAAATAGTCTATGCTCTGGATTAGAATATAATAAAAATTATTATTTTAGTAGAGGTTGCAAGTAGAGAAAGAGCCAGGAAAGAGTTGCATTTTCATAAATTATCGAGTTAAGAATTAACTTCTGGAAGAGAATATGTCTAGAAGAGACTTGAAACAAAACTACTAGACTTACTTTGACTATTTATACTTCAATTGAATTAGATGGACATGGAACAAATCAAGAGGTAACAAACGTTATATTGAAAGGGGCCAGAGAGTAAATATTTTAGGATTTTCAGGATCCGTGTTATCTCTGTCACAGCTGCTAAATTCTTCCATTACCGCAGGGAAGCAGACACAGACACAGAGACAAAAGCAAGACCAGTGAGCAGGAATGTGTTCTGATAGAACTTTATTGATTGACACTGGAATTTGAATTTCATATAATTTTCACATGTTATGTAACATTCTTCTTCTTTTTTTTTTAAGTTCCCCCCACCATTTAAAAATGTAAATGAGCCATCAGAAAATAGGTGGCAGGCTGGATTTGGCACACAGGATATAACTCACTCACTCCAGGCATATACAGCAATTAAAATGATTTAGAGTTAATCTAAACAATTTTTATTCAAAAATATATGAATTGTAACACATTAACTATTTTATTCTATGTATTCATTTAAAGTAAAAATCAATAAAATATATCTTTAACATATATGAAATTTAAGATGGTGTTATATACTATAAAATTTTAACAGAAACGTTAACACCCTGTTTTTTGGTTTGTTTATGTGTTTTTTTGTGATTTACACCAATGGAAATATAGGAAATTATCCTGGGTCAGTTGGAAGGGTGATAAATTTTCAATCCTGCTCATGTTTAGCACTCTTTGAAGGCCCTGATGCTCAATTAGTCAAATAGTAGCCACCAGATGGAGAAGGGTATTTCTTCATGCGTGCACATGTTGGTATGTGTGATTCAGAGGGGGAGAGATGATGTTGTGAGTCAGACCTCTCAGTGTTCCTTTCCGATGCCACTAGCTCAATCACCGAGGGCAATGGACCATGAGATACTTATGTATCTTCTGCTTGGCTTCATGCTTGATGCTTCTGATCAGACACAACGTTTCATTTCCAATATCACAGATGACAGAGTAAAATGCAGAATGTGTTGCTGCACATGTCAAAAGGTCCAGGGAAGAAAAGAAAGCTCTACCTCTGCATTTAAATGAACAACAATTGGAAATAAAGGCCCATTTCCAATTCTTTGGTCTTGTTTAAGTTTTATATGTTTGCTATTTGTTTGTTATTACCTACATGTATCCAGGGATTATTTGCCTAAACTGCAAAAAGGAAAAAAATAGATATATAGAAAATATGCCGTTAATGGTTTAGTTTAGTTTCACTGTTAAACCACAATTAAAAGTACACTGTTAACATACTGTACATTGATAATTTTGTTTGATACTTACATACTTAAAATAATAGACTAATACATTGTCACAATAGGAGAAGACCTTGAACTGTGTATCTCAACCGTCTGGTCTATAATTATTAATTAGTCGTTTCTTAGACAAAAGCTCCAAGAAATGTTTTTTTTTTTTTTTAAATTTTGTTTTCTATTGAAAGATCATACTGAGTTAAAGTGGGAGAGTGAATTCTAGGGAAGAATACATTAATTTCATACTTTTCATTAGCTCTGAAGTTTTATTTACCCTCTTACCTACAGGGAGAGCACCAGTGTATTTTCCCCAATCCTTTGCTCAGGAAATTCAATACGTCCTGCATTCTGTACCTGAGATAAGGTTCTAAATTTTAGAAATCACAGACAAAAAAAAAAAATTCAATTATTAACATGAAGCAAGAATTATTAATATATTAGTGAATTGTTTTAGGATGCTTCTCCCTGCCTTACCCCTACGCACAACTAACCCCGAGACTCCTAGCTCTTTTCTATGTTAATGTTGAATCTTCTTTTTCCAGGAAAAGCAGAATATGTATAGGTGTGCCCACAATAAGTACGATAGCTTCAATTGTTGTTCCTCTTGGAGAGCTGACAAACAAGTGTGCTTCTTTCTCCTCCATCTCTTACAGATGTCTTCATCAGAGCACTTTCCAAGTTTGTTAGAGCAAAACTTTGTAACCATCAGAAGGGCTGGAAAAGAGATATGTTCACATTCCACGTAGTGCAGGAACTGGTTAGCAGCTAAAAAGAATTAATAAAGAAGAATATGTGTCCCTGAAATGTTATAAATGCCCATGAGGAATAGGATCTACTTGGAAGTTTTCTTTAACGTTCGTTGTGCTTTACCAACTAAAATGAGGACTTAAGAGCAATTATAAAGCTACACATGCAGACAGGCGTCATGTTCTTTGCCAGATATATTTTACTTGTTCTTCCTTTCCCTCATTTTCACTGCCTTTTTAAATTTCTCAGCCTGCTTTTTCCTCCATTTCCTTCACGCTTTCCCCTTTCCTAGTTCTTTCTTGTTTAATTTTTTTCCTCCTCTCTCCTATTCTGGCCTTAACTCTTTTCTCCACTTCATACTCTCTCTGCATGAAGAATGGCCTCTGGTTTGGGCCTGGCTGTAGGAAGATGCCATTTTGGAGAACTAATCTATCCTGTCTTTAAAAGGACAAGATGATAACCCAAGAAAGAGAGGCTGGTGCACGGCACTTCCATGGCCAGGATTTATCCCTTCTCCCATCAGTGTGGGTCACTGAGACAGCTCCACAACCTTATTAAGTTTATTTTTGCAATATTTCTGTCCCTAATATTTCTTCTTCATGAAAAGATCAGTTTCTTCTGAATCCCTCTGTTTCTCCCATGTTCCCCAACGTTTGCTGGCAATAGAAATCCTATACAAATCAGTATTAATTTCTGGCAATTTTGCATGCCATCAGCTAAATATAATGCTTTTGAAATGCAAGCACAATTCTTTTTAAGTAGGCATTTAATTTTTGTGGAATTTGCATTTGACAGTCCCAATTCATGTGTTTCAACATCTGAGTGAAATAATTCTCTTTGAATTCTAATGGAATGAACATAGTGAAATTAACATTTTGCCATAAAACACACTATTCTAGCCAAAAGTTTTCACACTGTTTTGAATCATTTCTGGGTAGTTATAATAGAGTGAATCCTTCTAATTTTATTCCTTGAATGATGAAAGTGGTGATGAAAAGAGGATGTGAAAACCAGGCTTTCTTAATTATTCTGTGAAGTGCCATCAGTAAGTATGGGACTTTGACCTGGATCTCCAGTTCATTATTACATTTTTTTATATTAGTGGTAAGATGTCAGACATTCACAAAATACCTAAAAATAACAAAGTGTTTGTGAAGAATGCTTGAATTTTATTATTCTTAACGTATTTTTGAGCTAATTTATTAGTTCAAATAATCATCTTCAGTAAAGTTAAACATCAACACAGTCATCAAGTTTTTCATAAATATTTCCCTTTTTTCTATGAAATAGAGAAACCATGTAGAGAGATAAGAAGATTAGATTTTAAATATTTAATATTTCATTTGGAAAATGGGAAAGCTGTTAAACAATGTCATTGGTTAACTGTCAACTGTTGAGACTGTACAAAACCTGGTTCATTTATATACATATACACAATTTTGCTAAAATATTTAAACATTTAAGTCCATTTTAAAAATCTTGATTAGTTTTTTTAAAAAAAATTTTTCTGTATCCCTTTGGGTTGTAATTCTTTCTATAAAATAGCTTTTAAAGAGATCTTTTGTCTACACTAGATCATTCCTATGACTCATTTTTAGCAATTGGCAATTAGCAATTATTGTGTATAAATGAAGTTGCTTCTATTGCTGAAGAAACTGCAGAGAACTCCCTAATTGGAGAAAAATTCCCTCTACATTTTTTCTCTCCTTATTGTCATAAGCAAAGAAAGGAAAATAGTGTTTAAAGTGTAAAATAACATTTACTGCTATAATTCCCAATTTTTTAATGGATCACAATCACTTGTAGAGAAATCATTGAAACACGGCTCACGGGGCCTTGCCCACTACAGGTTCTGAGTCTAGAGGTCTGGAGAGAATGGAAGGTGTTGTGTTTCTAAGGAGTTCCAGTGATACTGGTGCTGTGTGTCTAGGATCCACTCTTCCCAAATGAGTCTAACCATCTTCACTAATAACCGTTTACTAAAGAGGTAGTGATGTCTTACTGAGACATAAATAGAAGATTCTTATAATCACTTGTTCAGAGCAAGAACATTGAAGTCAAATGGTCGTGGGTTGTGTATTTTCACTGACCAGATGTGGAATTGGGGGAAATTTGCTACCCCACTTTAGGTTTCAGTATTTTATTTAGAAGGTATGATATTATTGTCTATCAGAGAATTACTGATAATAATTATATAATATTCGTTAAGCTCTTAACAAGGAGCCCGACGCATAGAAAGAGCTCAACAAATTCAATAAATCTAAACTGCGATCTTGGTGCTGAGCAAAACTAATGACTAGGGACTTAAATGCCAGGTAGGTCTTTCGATGCCAACATTAGATATAAAATGAGTTAACAAATACCCTGAAAATGATTAATTGTTGTGAAAAATGTTCCAGTGTGTACTTTTGGTATTTTTATTTAAAAGGACAGTTTGGGATGCCGATTTTTAATGTTATTTTAAAAGCTTTCATTATTAAGAATGCATTAATTAGTACTCATTGAACTAATTTTATTCCTGAATAATGTACCGATGTTTTTGTACTATAGTAAAAGATAAATACAAACAAATGAAAATGAAGATACTTGACTCTAACCGTTTCAGGATTTATATAGACATTTCATATTCTAAGATTAAACAGATTGTGATAATCAAGTTAATAAAGATTAGGGTAAATTGCAACTGTTATTCAGAATGGACTAATCTGAAAAACTTCCAAATTAATCTAAAATGGATTTAGATAGCATATTCATGTCAAGATAGCAGGGATAAGTGGAAAGTTACTTAACAATGATGTGACCATTGACACACTTAACCTCTTTTGGTCTCAATTTCATTGTTTAGTACAATAGATAACCATAAGACTGTTATAACTGTCTTATAATCATCCTGTACAAATTGAGTGATTTTAAGAAATAAGATAACCTTTGTTAAGGAACCTAGCATGGTACAATGACAGGAACATAGAATTCACACAACAAATTTTAGTCTTAACCAAATTCCCATAACTCTGTTCTCCAGCCTCGATTTCTTCACTAAAGGCCTCTTATTTTCTGAAATTCTACGGTTTAGCTTTTAGTTCAATTAATATTTGAGCAAATGTCGAAATTAACGAATTAACATATTTCCTCCAGATTTTACTTTCCAACACACGTTAAGCTCCCACATGAGGAAATATCTTTAAATGTGCGAGATTAAAATTCATAGTCACATAAAATGAATAAAATTTTAATGTGGACTATAACATTTGTGAATTCCAGAATTCAAGTTATCTGAGAAAGAAAATCTTTACAAAAACTGGTATAAATGGCTTTTGATTAGCATTCAGAATGACAAAACGTGGCTTAATTTTTACACACATATTAGGACATGTTTTCAGATTACAGTTACCCACCATATAGGTTCCATCCTCCACAAAGACAGAAAAAATACATGAAATCACTCCCCAAAAATCTGTTTGAGTCCTGCTAGCCTACTATCCTTTGAAATGCTTAAACTTTTTATTTGTTAAGATTCAAGTCTTCACTAAGTTCTATATCGTCTGGACTAAAATGACTTATTTGGGTGGGGGGTATTTCTTATCTTGTTGGAAGCTTTATAAAGAAGCAGTTATTGTATCTTTGAGCAGATGAAACGGTTTAACATCACTCAAAACTTGTCCAAGATGCTGATCTAAATCTTCAGCTAGACTGTTTGAACACATAACTAATACACAGACCAGAGTGAATTTAGTTTAAAAGAAATCTTATCAGGAATCATATAATAGATCTTAGGGTATTTGGATTTCCTCACAGAATAATAGAGGCAACAGCTCTACTCAAAAGAGGAGTTGAACTATTTTCTCTATGTGGATAACAATATCTGCCTCTGTTGTAGTGAACTTGCTCCCAAATTCGAGCCCTGTGTTTTCCAACTACCTACTGGACATTTCTACTTTGTCCTGCACAACTGCCTCAATCTTAACATTCTGAAATCTGCTCTTCATTTTTTCTGCTCTATATTGCTTTCTCTTTTACTTCAGAATAAAATATTTGAGCATATTATGGGGGTACAAATGTTTAGGTTACATATATTGCCTTTGCCCCACCCGAGTCCGAGCTTCAAGTGCGTCCATCCCCCAGATGGTGCACACCACGCCCATTAGGTGTGAACATACCCATCCCATCCTCCCTCTCCCACCTGATGAATGTCACTACCGTATGTGTACATACGTGTTGATAGATAAGTAACAATTTGATGGTGAGTACATGCGGTGCTTATGTTTCCATTGTTGTGATACTTCACTCAGGAGAGTGGGCTCCAGCTCCAACCAGGATAATACAAGAGGTGCCAGATCAGCATTATCTTACACACTTGCTCTTCCTGTCTGCCAGATGTTTGTTTATGGTATCACAATTAATTCTCTTTTCATTCAGTCTTGACACTTAGCATCATCTTTGATTCTGTTACTGATTGGGTTTGACTCTGAGATGGAGGTTAACATTTAGGAGGTTTATTAGAGATACTTCTGGGATCACCACCTGTGGAAAGGAAGGAAAAGAAAGAAAGGATAGGGAAGAGAGAGAAGTTGGGGTGCGGTGTACTCTTAATGAAGCGTTCGGCTGACCCTACTAGGAGTTCTAAATCTAGGATGGCCCTTCAGGAATACCCTGAGTTGGGAAGATGGGCCTGGGGCTTTTGATTCTATTTTGACCAGTCATTGGATACAGGTGTCCCAGGAAAAGGAAAGTGACCTTGGACAGAGTGACTCTTTTTAACCAAGGAAATTCCAAAAGGGAAGCAAGTTCTTCAGTCACAAAAGGATATCTGGTCAGCATATAACAGTGTCCACTGTGGACTCCTTTAAAATAAAAAAAAATGAGAAAAAAAAACTGTTGTAAGTTATCAGTAACGTTTTCTTTATGATTTTAAATTTTCATCTATTTTTTTTGCTACCCTACCACCACCCCGGTTTAGAAATTTATAATGTCTAACAGATGGCACCAATAGATTAAGTGGGGCTTCTTAACTGACCTCCTTAGTCCGACCGATCCAATCCATCCCTTACCCACTGCATTGCTCAGCCTCACAAAATGCTTCTACAAGCTCATAATTAGCCAGTCCAGTAAATCTCATTCACTCTCCATTGACTAAACAATAAAATACAAATTCCTTAGCTTATAATTTAAGGCAACCACAGTATGGACAATATAGGTGTTGCATCCTTAATTTTCCAAGTACACTTTTTACTTTTCTGTTACCATTGAATTCTACCATTCCTTCTTGTGTGCTGCATTGAGAATTTTTTTTTGTTTGTTTCTGAAACTATTTTTTAGTTTTCCCACCTAAAATATGTTCACTTGGCTTATGGTGAAATCAAATATTACATACATATTTAGCCATATTTACAGAGCTCTTATGTATAATAAGCCATATTTGTATATAATTTTACTTAGATCCTTTAGAAGAAAGAAGGCAGAGAATGGGGGTATGAAAGAGGCGGGCACAGATCTTTTGTACAATGATGTTTGAACTTCTTTGGACTTATGCATTCCTATGAGTAAAGTTTTTAATTTTTGATACATGTTGGGTCAAAACTTTGGCATTATACATTCTGAGTCTTAATTATTCAATGAATGAGTTTCCTAGGACACTTAGTTCAATTTGCTATGAAATACACACATGGACAGAATGTTTTACAAAACTCGGTCCTGCTGATTTGAGACTTTCAAATGTATTACAAAAACAACTTCTATCCCAATGGAAGTGTGAATATACATCTGTCTTGTAAGAGCATGGACTGTTACTTGTATTTATTTTACCTTCTTTTCTCAATTTATGCTTTATTTACAACTGAAATTAGATACCTAGTTTTAATTATTTTTGTCTTAGGTTTGTGTAAGAGTATACTCCAGGCTGATTTTGTCCTTTTTTCTGATTTCAACACATTGTCTTACCCTGAGTTCCAAGTAGTATTTCACCCAGAAAATTCATAATCAAATATTTCTTCTCTCAGGTTTGGGTTCTGAGGGAAATTATACAAGCAAAAGAATGATTGAATTCTGCCATTCTGCTGTTATTTTTAGAAATTGTTTGGGTTTTGATTGTCAAACATGTTTTGTGGTCTCTTCGTATGTGGCTAATGATAATTTAATTTTAAAATATTAATAAGAAAACCTCATTGACAAAGGGAAAATGACTTTTTCAAATCACCACACACTTCTCAGAAGGGACCACAGACAAGGTAAAAACAGTCAAAGGAAACTGCAGTTCAGCTGCATCTAGTGCTATAGTCAAAGGATTTGGGGAGAAATTGGCAGCCCCCAAGTGTTAGTTCATGTGTCATGTCCCCCACCCCTTCTTTTTCCTTTGTTTTTTTTTTTTTGTTGTTGTTGTTGTTGTTGTTGTATTCTATAGGCAAATTTCCAGTACTTTATGGGAAATAAAGTTAGTAATGTGTCTACCTTTAAGAAGTTTCTCTCTAGTAGGAGAGCAGACCATAGCACACATATATAGGGTTAAAACAAAATTTTAAGGCTCAAGAAAGAGCTAAATATATTCAGTAAAAGGAGAAATTAGAGCTAGCCAGATCTGAATTGAACAATAATTATAGATGAAGTACTGAAATTTCATCAGAACATTTGAGACAGTATATGAGTTATCAATCATTTAGTTTAGAATATCATTAATTTAAAAATATGCTGGAGTTGAAATCCATTCGTAACAAGAGAATTTTACTCAAATGTCAAAGACACCTATTAATAATATGTAGTTAGCATTTCAATATCATTAAATACAGAGGTCAGAATGAAGGCAGAAATAGAGAGAAATGACTGCATAGGACCCACCAATGTGGTGACATATTTAGGCAGTCCACCCCAACATGATCAAAATATCAGTGCCATAAGAGAACACCTTGAAATCAAATGAAAATTTTCAAGGTTGTTAAAGAAGAAAGAAGTTATGAACAGAATAGTTTTCATCAAATTCATGCTTTGTAATAATAAGTTCTAAAACCAACAAGGGAGGAGGTTCAGAAATTCTGGGGATACATAAACCTCTCTGGAGACTTAGCTAAGTTCTTTTAAAGAAGAAAGTGCAACATAACGGTGAAAATTATTCAATTTTGCTCATAGAAACAACTGGGCATATATTGAATCAAGAGAAGTGCTGAGAACGTTGAACAACAAAACTCAAAATGATCAGTTGTTTCTTTTTTATTTTCTGTGTTGTTATGGTGATTTGTGTATTCAAAGCCTAACAATGTGAATGGCATGAAGGATAAGTGATTATGCATTGCTGAATGCCTTTATAAGAGTTCAGTAGGAAGAAATTACTGCTTTAGCATAAATGTATTGTTACTACTTGAATGATGACAGCTATGTGTTTGTCCTTTTTCTGTACTCAGCAAACACTATTCATCTCAAGGTTTTGGTGTTACATCAAGCAAAACACTCCAGCTGAGAAATGGTCCTATTATATACACACACAACTCCCTTGGAATGTTTCTGCTATGAATTGATACTATGAAATGACTGCAGCATGAACAACAGCCCATAGTGTCTTTCAGATAAGCATATTTAGAAACAGAAATGCTTTTATACCTGCATTGTTATATGCTCATGTTAAAAAAGGTAAAAATTAGATGGACTACTTTTTGTAATCCTAGAGTAATACCTCCTTCCCAGAAGCATTTGTAAAGACAAGATAATAATTGTAAAATCCAGATTTTCCTATTTCCAGGTCAAATATCATACAATTTAACACATGTGAAGAAAATGCTGTCATACCATGATCTTTAGCTAGAATCAACTATTCTAATATGAATGCCAATAATTAGAAACAAAATTATATAAAAATAATTCTTGCATGGAATTTTAAATAAATCCTTGCTAGGACTTTGCTCTCTGAAATTTCAAAGGATTATTTAAAACTTAATGTTATATTCTAACAATTGATAGCCAGATTATGAAAGCTAGGGATTCAATTTTCATGTTCTTTTCTCTGCCCACATGGTTTAAGACGCTGTACTACATGGATTGTAATGATGGTTTCAAAGGTGTATATTTATCTCCAAATTCATGAAGTTGTAGGTGCATACTTATCTCCAAATCCATGAAGTTGTGCATATTAAATACATACAGCTTTTTATATGTCAACTGTAGCTCATTAAAGTGATTTAAAAAAAAGTCATGCTAAAATCTACTCTTTTGTATTGGGTGCTAGTATTATCTTAAGGGCTATAGTTTCATTATTGTAGATGAAACAAACAAAAGGTTTGCAATTGACAGTTTCTAAAAATGTTTAATATTTTCCAGTGCCAATACCATTTCAACATACTCTAAACTCCAAAGAAAACCAGAATATGTCTGGCAGCTGATTTACCCTGTATCCTAATAAATATTATCATCATTTTCTATTGCTAAGCAAGAAGCACAATTTAGACACATTGTGGAGACACTCTCACTTCTTACAGAAGATTAATGTAATTAACAACAAATAATAGTGGAAAAAGTTAAAAACTTATTTAAGTTCAATCTAAGAGAAAGGGAATGAGTAATAAATGGCATTGTAGGTTACTAGTAGTAAATCTAAGGGAGCTGAGTTTAGATGTTTTTTTTGACAACCACTTTTACGACATTTTTGCCATTTCTCCCAGGCACAATGCAGGTAATCTTACCACTGGAGTTTGTCCTATCGTAACCTATTTTCCTTTTCAAGAAAGGAATTTTGTGAATTGTTTTAAGCATAGCTCAGTGTTATTGTTCATATTTTCAGCATTACTGTTAAAGTTCTATTAGAAAGCTCTCATTTCTTTTTCAAATGTGTAATTTTAAAGATTCGATGAATTCTCAGGAATAATTTTATGATAATTAGGAAAGCAATTTTTCTAGCTATGTACAATTTAAATTTTATAGTGACAATCACATGAAAAATAGAAATACACTTGGCAACAAATTTGGGAATGATTTCTGCTAAATGAGTAACTCACCTAATATGATTTTGGTTAATTTTATTTTGTCAGTACACCATGCAGCTGTTTTCCTCCATCCCAAGAATATGATTAGTGATTGTTTAGCTTAGAATATTTTGAAGTACTCAATTGTAAAATGGCAATTTGACATATCTGAGGTTACCTTAAACCCTCATGTTTATGAGTATTAATGAAATCTATTCACTTTGTGAGTATTAATGTAATGTATTAATTTTAAAGATAATTTTTCTCATCGTGGATGTTTTGGTATGCCTATCTTTTTAAACTGACAAAATTATACGTATTTCATGTATAACATGACTTTTGAAGTATATGTATGTTATAGAATGGTTAAGTCTAACTAACAGACATGTTACCTCATATAGTTACCACTTTTGTGGTGAGAGCATGTAGCATCCACTCTCTGCATTTTTTAAGAATACAATATATCGTTAACTGACAATGGTCCCTCTTCTGTGCAACAGATCTCTTGAAGTTACTCCTCCTAATTGTACTTACGTATCCCCTGACCAATATCTCCACATCATCCCTCCCCCTCACCATCCCCATCCTCTGGTCATCATCATTTCTCTCTCTACTTCTATGAGATCAATTTATTTTTTCTTTTAGACCCCACATACAAGTGAGACCATGCGATACTGTCTTTCTGTGCCTAGCTTACACTAATATCACTTAACTTACTGCCCTCCAGGTTCATCCAAATTGTCATAAATACAAAATTTCCTTCTTTTTATGGCTGAATAGTATTGCATTGTATATATATATATATATATATACCACATTTTCTCTATTCATCTGTTGGTAGACATTCAGGTTGATTTCACGTCTTGGCTGTTGTGAATAGTGCTGCAGTAAAGATGGGAGCTCAGACGTATATTTGACATATGAATTTTATTTCCTTTGGCTATATACCCAGTAGTGAAATTGTTAGATCGTATACTAGTTTTATATTTAATATATTGAGAAACATGCATATTATTTTCCATAGTAATGACTATGCTAATTTACATTTCTATGATCAGTGTGTAAGGATTGCCTTTTATCCACATTCTCCCCAAAACTTGTTATCATTTTTCTTTATGGTAATAGTCATTCTAACAGGAGTAAGGTGATTTTTTACTGTGGTTTTGATTTGCATTTGCCTGATGATTAGAAATGTTGAACATTTTTTACTATACCTGATGACCATTTATATGTCTTTTGAGAAATGTCTATTCAGATCCTTTGCCAATTTTTAATTGGGTTAGTTGTATTCTTGTTATTGAGCTGTTTGAGTCATATATGTGTGTGTGTGTGTGTGTGTGTGTGTGTGTGTGTGTGTGTGTTGTTTTGTTTTGAGACAGGGTCTCGCTGTGTTACCCAGACTAGAATGCAGTGACATCATCATAGCTCACTGCAACCTCAAGCTCTCAAGCTCCTGAGCTCAAGCAGTTCTCCTGTCTCAGCCTCCCAAGTAGCTGGGACTACAGGTGCAGCCCATCATGCCTGGCTAATTTTTCTATTTTTTATAGAGACAGGGTCTTGCTCTTGTTCATTCTAGTCTTGCACTCTTGACCTGAAGTGATCCTCCCAAAGTGCTAGGATTACAGGCACGAGTTACCCCGCCTGGCCTCAGTCCCTTATATATTTTGAATATTATCCCTTTATCTGATGTATAATTTATAAGTACTCTGTTCCATTCTGTAGGTTGTCTCTTCACTCTGTTGATCATTTCCTTTTCTGTGCAGAAGCTTTTTAGTTTATTGTAGTACCATTTGTCTATTTTTGGTTTTGTTACTTGTGCTTTTGAGGTCATACCCAAAAACAACATTACCTAGACCAACATTATGGAGGTTTACCCCTATGTTTTCTTCTAGTAGTTTCATAGTTTGGGATCTTCCATTTAAGTTTTTAAAGCCTTTTGAGTTGATTTTATAGATAGTGAGAGGTAAGGGTCTATTCTCTGCATGTGGATATCAAGTTCTCCCAAGACCATTTATAGAAACTGTCTTTTCCTTATTTTGTGTTCTTCGTGCCTATGTTGAAAATCAGTTGGCCATAAATCAGTAGTTTATTTCTGGGCTCTCTATTCAGTTCCACTGGGCTATGTGTCTGTTTTTATGCCAGTATCAAGCATTTTTTGGTTACTATAGCTTTGTAGTATGTGTATGTCTGTGTGTGCGTGTGTGTGTGTGTACACATATATTTTAATATATTTTTAATATATATGTTTATTTCAGAATATTATGGGGGTACAAATGTTTAGGTTACATACATTGCCTTTGCCCCACCTGAGTCACAGCTGCAAGCATGTCCATCCCCTAGACGGCGCGCTTAGGTAGTGTGATGCTTCCAGTTCTGTTTTTTCCTTAAGATTGGTTTGGCTATTCAGTCTTTTGTGGTTCCATGCAAATTTTAGGGTTGATTTTTTTCTATTTCTGTGAAGAATATTCATTAGTATTTTGACAGAGATCACACTGAATTATATCTCACTTTGAGTATTAGGGATATTTTTATAATATTAATACTTCTAATCCATGAACATGAAATATATTTTCATTTATTAATAGTCTTCTTCAATTTGTTTCATGATTTTAAGAGTGGATTTCTTTTCCTTTCTAGATTAAATTTATTCTAGAGTATTTTGGGGTTTTTAGCTATTGAAAATGGGATTATTTTGTTGATTTATTTTTTAGGTAGTTCACTTTTAATATACAGCAACACTGCTGATTTTTAATATGTTGATTTTGTATCCTGTAACTTTACTGAATTTATTAGTTCTAGCGATTTCGGGTGGCATCTTCAGGGTTTTCTATTTATGAGATCCTATCAGCTGCAAATTTGTCAGTACTTATTTTGTGGCCTAACATATCTATCCTGGAGAATGTTCCATGTGCAGTTGAGAATAAGATGTATCCTGCAAGTGTTGAATGGCATGTTCTATATATGTCTGCTAGATTCACTTGATCTAGAGTGCAGTTTAAATCTGATAATCCTTTGTTTATTTTCTTTCTAGATGATCTGTCCATTGCTTAAAGTGGGGTAAATCCCCTACTCTTATGGTATTGTGGTCTTTCTCTCTCTTCAGATCTATTAATATTTGCTTTATATATGTAGATGGTTTGATGTTGGTGCATATATATTTATAATAATATCCACTTCCTGAGTTGACACCTTTATCATTATATATAAACTTCTTTGTCTCTTTTCACAGATACCGTCTTAAAATCTATTTCATCTGATATAAGCAGAGCTACTCATGCTCTTTCTTGGTTTCCATTTGCATGGACTATTCTAACCTATCACTTCACTTTCAGTCTATATGTGTCCTTATAGGTAAAGTAAGCCTCTTGTATATAGTTGGGTCTTGATTGTTTTATCCATTCAGCTACTCTGTGTCTTTTGATTAGAGAATTTAATCCACTTACAGCAAAGATAATTACTGATAGGTAAGGAATTCCTACAGCCATTTTGTGACTTATTTTGTTTCTATGTGTTTTCAAAATTAAAGGGAAAAACAGAATGTCTAGCCCAGTAGATGAAAATATACTCACATCTAGACATATAATTATGAAACTTTCAGAACAATCAGGGTAAATTATGTTCGAAGGTGCATTTCTTCATACATGTCCATCTTTTTAGGATCAATCACCACCAGGACCTTATTTTGTCTTTTTGGTGACACAGTGTGTCCCTGATTGTTCTTAATGTTTGTGGTCGTGCATAGAGCCTGCATATTGTAGAAGTCTGTACTTATTCTTCCCAGACTGGCTTTGTCTGGGAACATCCTTCAACAGTAAGCCTATCCAGAGATTCCGAGCAGGTTGTCTGCTGTGATCCCTAAGTTCATGACTGCTATAGCCATTACAGTGCTGGGGGACACCCTACACCCAGGAGCACTATGACTGTTTTAGTGCCTGGTTGAAACCCCATGGATACCGAGGCTGCCACAGCACTGGGCTGAAATTCCATGAACACTGAGGCTGGTGTGGTGCTGGGGCACACTCGAAGCCTGTGATTGCTGAAGTTAGCGTAGCACTGAGGCATGACTAAATCCCACAGCCTCTGAGGTCTGCCTGCTGTTGTGGGTTATTTGGAGACCAGGACTGCTATAGTTGGCGTACAGTGATGAAGGACAGAATTTTAGTCTTTATTGTAGGGGTTATGGGTTCCCATCTGGCGCCGAAGAAGGTCTAGAGGCTCAGGCAGCAGGTACCAGGCTGAAGTTGGAGGCCATGGGTGTCTGCCCAGGGCTGGGTTTTACTGTGGCAGGGCCAGTATTGGGGTCTAAGGCAAAGTTCTGCCCTTAATTGTATTTCCTCAAATGGAGATGTTACTGCTTTCTGCTGTATGATGCCTGGAGTTAGGGGAGAGGTACGTAGGTAATGTGAAACTGTCCTTCTCATCCTCTTCTGTGTGTCCTTTCTTTTATTATAACCAGTTACTCCATATTGTGATCTGTCACCTGGTTTCCTTAGCTCTTATAAAATATTTTTATGTGTGGATAGGTATTCAAAGTGATGTTTCTGCAGGGGGATGATCACTGGAGAATTCTGTTCCACCATCTTGCTCTGTCTTCCTCAGGTTTGACTATTCCTAACATCCTTTTTTTTTTTTATTACATCTTTAAATAGAACACTTACAACACACACACACACACACACACACACACACACATCTTTTAGCTATTTATAGGTAAATAGAAAATTAAATATGAATGTATTCAAGGTGTTAAATATTGGTTTAAAGAAACCACTACAGATCATAATACTTCACAAATCTTAATCTTTGTCTTACCTGTAAAGAAAGCTTTGTATGAGGCCTCTTTTCTTTTTTTTACATAAACCTCTTTGCAACACAAGTGTCTTCTGAATACTAACGACTGTAATTTTTATCTCCAGCCATGGCTTTTTCATGAAATCTAAGACTTGTTACCAAATTTTACTTAGAGGACTCTGAAAATATCACCATCCCATTAAGATAGAAAAAATCATTCTAAAACCCAGGTTTTCCTATAACGAAGCTTGCCAGGTATCTGAGGAAAGCTGGTAAAGTTAATTTAAAAACAAACAAAGAGAAGAACAAATAAAAAACTTGGAAGAAACAGAAACTATAGAAACAAAAGAAAAGTTTAAAATTACTTAATATTTTCAGACTGGTCAAAGTAATTTATTCATTAACAAGAACAAAATGCCATTTGGAGATTAAAAATAAGATCTTATGGATTAAAAACATAAAATCAAAATGAAAATAATATAAGGTTTCAGAAATCAAGTTGAGAAAGGACTTCATCCAGTAAAACAACATAAGACAATGAAATATAAAAAATAAAATAAGGTAATAAAATGAGATCACAAATATTGAAGTAATGGAAATTCTACAGAACGAATATAAAAGGGATGAATTTATAAAATATTTGTAGAACATTTTTCATAACTGTGCTATGTGTTTTCAGAATAAAAGGGAAAAACAGAATATCTAGCCAAATGAATAAAAATATACTCATATCAAGTCATAAAATTTTAAAACTTCAGAACAATCAGGGTAAAATGAAGGTTCCACAAGTTCCTGTGGAGGGAAAACAAATGAAACAAAACAAAAACCATTTCACATACAAAAGATTTTTAATCAAAATGGATTTGAACTTCCCAACAACATCACTAGAAGCAAGAAGATAATCAAATAGTGCCTATAAAATTCTGATGAAAAAGAATTTTATAGCCAGCCAATTATTAAAGAGAAGTTAGAATAAGCACAAGTATTTTCAGACTTAAAAAGTGTCAAAAAAATGTTGATTCTGCCAACCCACGAGCCTGGTATGGTTTTTCACCTGTTTATGTCCTCTGCTATTTCCTTCCTCAATGTTTCATAGTTCTCCCTGTAGAGGTCTTTTATCTCCTTAGTTAAATATATTCCTAGATACTTTATTTTCTTTGTTGCTATTGTGAAGGGAATTGAGTCTTTGATTTGGTTCTCAGTATGACCGCTATTGGCATATATGAAAGCCTCTGATTTGTGTGTATTGATATCGGGCAAGGGGGAGGGGAAGGAGGGAGGAGGGGATGGATATATGCATACACTAAGAGTGCAATGCGCACTATCCAAGGGATGGACACACTTGAAACTCAGACTTGGGGTGGGGGGCAAGGGCAACATACATAACCTAAACATCTGTACCCCCATAATATGCTGAAATAAAAAAAAAAAAAAAGAACAACCAAGAGAGCTAACTTAAAAAAAAAAAAGTGTCAAAAACTGACCTCCTTTGCTCTTGTGCCAACCAAGCTACCAGGAGATTGTTTCAGTCTGTTTGGGCTGCATAACAAAACACCATAAACTGAGTAGATAGTTAACAGGAGGAATGTGTTTTTTACAGTTAAAGAGGCTGGAAAGTCCAAGGTCAAGGCACTAGTAGATTCAGTATCTAGTGAGGGCCTGATTTCTAGTGCATAGATGGTAACTTCTAGCTGTGTCTTTACATGGTGGAAGAGGCTAGGTAGCCCCCTAGGGTTTCTTCGACACTAATCCTCATCATAAGGGCTCTGCCCTCAAGACCCTACCACTTCCTAAAGGCCTCAGCCCCTAATACCATTACTTTGCTGGCTAGGATTTCAACATATAAATTCTGCGGGGACACAAACATTCAGAACATGGCAAGGATGTTTCCTTCCAAATGAGGAAATAAACATAGAAAACAAAACAATGCATCAGAAAACCAGAGATCTAACAGAGAAGAAAAGAATCCCTAGCATTATGAGGAGGGGAGGTCCCAGGGTGACCACTGTCCATGAAAAATAGAGAGAAATTAGATAATTTTGGAATGTTGTGGCCCAAAAGACAAAAAGTATTATTATCACTATTTTTCTATGATTACAGCATATATTTAACCTGGCAATGCTTTTGAAAGATGTGTTCCTTCAAAGAAAGAAATAAATGAGCAAGAAGATATGAAAGGGAGAATGAAGAAAACCCAACATAAATAAAAGGCAAATTAACTTTTGAGGATGACACCAAATAAAAGTCCCAGAGTGACAGCAGTACAGCATAACTGGAGAGCAATCAGTTCAGAGAGAAGAATAACTAAGCTCTCCAGGTGTGGGTGTAGGTAGATTGAATTATATAATTGACCTTGTAGGTAATTATAATAAGAGACTTCTAGAAGATATAAGAATAGGCAAATCTCCCCCAAAATAAACAATTAAAAAAGAGGCTATTAATAACTTTTGGAAAAACAAAAAAATAAGAAAAACATAATTTTGGTATATTACAGTGTTACACTTTGAATAATGTTTGCAAAGTTATATTAATACAAATACCTATTATTTAACCAAGAAAAGGCCATATAACAAAACTTATATGAAAAGACATGAGAAATGGAGCAAACAACAATGTAAGAGAGTTAAAATCTCATGTAGCATAAGTCAGTGGAAAATACTTAAAATTAACAAATGGATATACAAGGGCTGTCCGGAAATTATCCAACCACGTAACCATTCTTGTTATATTATTAACAGTGGCTGGATACTTTCCAGACAACCTGTGTATGTGTATATTAATTAGATATGTAAGACAACCCAAGTGCCCATCAATACATGAGTGGATTGATAAAATATGGTATATGTATGCCATGGAGTTCTACTCAGCCACAAAAAAACGATGGTGATCTAGCACCCCTTGTATTATCCAGATAGGACCAGAGCCCATTCTACAAAGTGAAGTATCTCAAGAAGGGAAAAACAAGCACCATATGTACTCACCATCAAATTGGTACTAACTGATCAACACTTATGTGCACATATGGTAGTAACATTCATTGGGTGTAAAGCAGGTGGGAAGGGGTGGAGGAGATGGATATATTCACACCTAATGAGTGTGGTGTGCACTGTCTAGGGGATGGACACACTTGAAGCTCTGACTCAGGTGGGGCAAAGACAATATATATGTAACCTAAACATTTGTACCCTCGTAAGATGCTGAAATAAAAAAATAAAATAAATCATAAAAAAGACATATATAAATAGAAATTTCCTCAGTAAAGAGTAGGTAGGTGACTTTGAAAGATGAAGCAAAGAAATGCTGACTTTTATTTATGAGCCTTTTAATACTATGAACCTTTTAATACTAACTTTTAAAACTATGTGCTTGTTAATTAGGTCAAGTAAAAAAATGTGTATTTTCATATTAGGCAAGGAAGAGTTTCTTCAGTTAGACATAAAAAGCAAAAGTTATTGAAGAATAAAATTGGCAAATTCAACTATATTAAAATGTAAAACTAGTATATCAAAAGACCAATAATACCAAAAACAACAAAACTACCAAAACAAAATTTAGTCATGACACAGATTGGGAAAATATATCTGAAACTTCCAAAACAAACAAAACATTTAATTTTAGCATATGCAAAGTCCTAAAACTTGGTAAGAACAAAAATCACCCTATAGAAAGATAAGCAAAAGATTATAACAGAAGAGAAAATTCAAATGTCCAGTGGATACAGGAAAACCTGGAAATGCAAATTAAGCAACAATGAGATAATATTCCATTTTGATTAGATTGGTAAAATTGTGAACTTCTGCAATACCAAATAGTAACTAGTATGTAGGGAAGAGAAACGTTTCTTCACATACTACCAAAGAATCTAGTGTGGTACAATCATTTGAGGAATACTTTGTCATTGTATGGCAGGGTTAAAAGTGTTCGTATCCATTTTCCCAGCCATTCAACTTGCAGATAAATATCCCTGAGAAAGAAACACGTACACTAGCAGTCTCACTTTAATCCACACACACTGATCTAATCATTACAACCCACACCTTGGATAATTGTCTTCATTTTGTAGGTGAGAAAATTGAAGCCTACAGAATTATACTAGTTATTTATGCTGGTGTTAAAAAGAATGGATTAGATAAGAACATTATCGTATTATACTTGAAAACA